>KE504275.1:0-33212 GCA_000344655.2 Fomitopsis schrenkii | reverse complement strand
AGAATTCGAACACCGACCGTATGTTTATGCTTTTCAACCTAGAAGGGGGGGTCCGACCCCCCTTCCAGATTAAGGTTTAAATTGGGGGTGCCGGAGTTCGAGAGGACTCCAAGCGAGATGTGCCGACGTGCCGGGGAGATTTAGAGCGCGAATTTAGGATAGAACGCGCTGTAAACCTCTGCGGGAAGGCATCCACTGAGAGGCCGCTCAGAAGATTCGCATCATTTTCTGATGGGCCCTTCGGCCCACTTGCCTCGAGCTTATCGAGCAGGCCGTGAGCAAGTAATCCGCCGGGATTTCATCCGCATTATGCCTCGGGAATGGAAGTCGTTGACTCTGGGCCTGGGCACAATCGACTCCACGAACTCTCTTCGCGCTGGCGTGTCTTTCGTACTTGAGTGGCGGCGGGCGCTACTATTAATGAGCGTTGTCGCGATCACCGACAGTACATCCTCCTCTTCCTCCCACTGCTCCCTTTTGTCACGGTACTTGGGGCCAGTGCGCAAATTCAATGGAGGCCCCAGGGGGAGGGTAATATTGGGGAGAAAGTTAGACTTTGATCTCGGCACCCTTGTGCCGGATCACAAACATCAGTGGGCTCCTCTTAGTACACGATGCAGTGACCGGGGACTAAAGTCAACCTTCCCCCCTCCTCCTCCTCCTTCGGTCAGCCGCAGTAGATCGGCCCTTCCCACCTGGCACTGCAGATTAACTTCTGGGGTCCGCTTGCATACGGAGAATTGTGGTTTGACGTATCACAGGATATCGATCCTCGATGCGGCCAGTGTACTCACATTGAAGTTACTCAGGTGGCCGCCTTGTACATAATGCAGTGACTCTGCCAACGCCGAACGGTGGCTAAGCGGCCAAGCCTGTAGTGTCTCGCAGTGACGCTACCAGGACCAGTGTCGTAGGCACATGTCTCCAAGCAGAGCCTGTGAGATGGTCGTATATGGAGGATCACGGAGGTCTTGCAATGCAGTTGGCCTCAGGCTCACTACTGGTATGGTTGTACAACCTGTGCTATTTGAATCGACCCCAGTCCTGCGGCCTCGAATTCCTTCAACGGCTCAGAGTCTGTCTGTCGTTTTGAGCTTCGAGTATCGCGATCAGGTGTGTATCATTTCTTTTTCCCTTGATGAACGAATGCCCTGAGGATGATGGGATGTTGTGATACTGTTCGCCCGGATTGAATTGGTGGCACTGGCATCGAGCCCGGTCAATCTTGATGGCACCACAAAAACATACCAGCCTTGTTCACTCAAGGAGCAGCTGTACTGACACCTACGGATATAGCTGTCATCGTATGGTCATATGGAGCACACGAGGTGATGTATCTGTGCTTCGATGATATTCTTGAAAGTTTGAGCACCGAGTCCTCACTATCGTCCTCACTATCTTTGGACTGGGGACTTGTTGGGGACCGCCTACATTGACAAGCTTTGATACGGCTGAGCTGAACCCATCTAGCGAATTTGCGATGTGCACTGGACTTTGAGTTCATCCTGAGGTCGCACCCGAACTGCTGACGGGAATTACATTCTCGACCAAAGGAACCTTCGGATATCAAGGCGACGAACTCTCGGATGGACTGCATAAAAGCCGGAACCTTCCTGTAACTTGCAGCAGCCCTCACCCACAGTATACTGTACGTTCTGACATGTCTACCTCAGCGATCTCCCAAGCTTTCTCCGATGCATATGGCATGACCGTGATTGGGATGCTATTCTCTTGGACGTACGTTCCCAGGATTGCTGCATGTCTTCCCGGCTTACAGATTACTAGGTTCTTTGGAGGCACCATCGCGCAAATATTCTATTACTTCCAAAACTATCCCAAGGACAAGTTACGAATGAAGCTATTTGTGAGCATCCCCACGTATAGCTTATGTTTCTGTGGCACTCATGCCTTTATAGGTCGTGCTTCTGTTGTGCGTCGACGTCGCCGAGTCTAGCGGCCTCCAAGGCTCGTCTTGGCCTTGCTAACCATATCTCTAGTGCACTAGACGTGGTCAAGGAGATCAACGTATGCTACGTATGCATGATTCATAGCACTACGCCCCATGGCAAGGTATCCTGATGGTATTCACTCCTAGGCCGTTTGGTACCGAGTCGTCGCAAACCGTGGAAACATCTATGTCGCCGGTATCTGGACGTCGAGGTACGCGACCTCCTCACCCGATATCGCTATCCCTCGACTTATTCTCGCATACTTCAGTGACTATGTGGTGTGTGCCTACCATCTTCTTGCATTCCGGCGCGCCGGTTACTGATAGCATTTGTAGGTCTGGGTCGTCTCGGTAAGTGTCACTAGATACAAGTAGGTGGATCGAGATGACGGTTTTGACCTCTTGTTAGGCTCTGGCAGTCGCATGCGTACAGTGGTGAGTCTGCTGATTGAGAGTGCACTAGCCTCGTGACCATGACTGGTGAATCTATCAGGTTCTATATACGCAATATCTGGATCCGTGCGTAGCCTTCCCCGGATGCCGTTCGACGTTTATCTACTTACCGATATACAGTAACACGCAATCAATGGATACGCGTGTCGCTCACTGTCGCTGCGGTGAGTAATTTGGTGCGCAAAGTTTGACCTTGACATTCATACAAGGTCCGCAGTTCACCCTTACAATCCTTGCACTCGGTGAGTGATTTTGGAGCCGACGCCGGTGGGCAGGTGCATGCATACATAGGTGGAGATCTCACGAAATTGTGCTAATCAACTAGGTGCCACGTTCGGTAAGCGTACTATCCGTCTGTACTATACGTGGATTCGTCTCAACAGGGTTGACATATTCAGCGTTTGTGTACGAAACGTACGTGTTATCCAGCGCCAAGTACTCACCCCGCTGACCACTTCTGTGCTCGGGATCTAGATACCTTGCGCAGATGAGTACCGGAAGGAATGAAGATGCAACCCTCGCAGGTCTGCTCGTACGCCCCCCTCGCAAGTCTGCCATAATGAGTAGACACTCAAAGAAATGACACACAGGTCCCCGGTCGCATCCAATCTGTCACGGAGCTCGCGCTCAACGTTTACATTAGTTTGTCTTTGGTCTTCATCCTGCGCGGGGCCAAGAGCGGATTCAAAACGTAAGTAGCATGGTGGATCCAGAGAGGCGCTGTATAGCTGACATGGAAATGATGCGCAGCACGGACAACATGATCAGTAGGCTCATCACGTATGTAGTCAACCGGGGCCTGCTCTTGTTGTGAGTGATCGAACACTACAAAGTTCCGGCGGCAAACCCAACCGGAGACGTATTGGCTGAAACACTTACTCCATGCAGTGTGCTCCAATTCCTCGAGGTTATTTTGGTAGGTTCATATTCGCTGACACGGACACCCCGGCCGCAAAATGATAGGACCTAACTAATATTTCGCGCGTCTAGTACAACGCGGACGGCAAGCTTGGCGATACAAGGAGCACGCTGTTCTACTATGCCTCGAGCACGAGTGAGTGTGCATGGTTTGCAGGCCCGCTCTTCTGCTGACTATTATGGGCTCAAGTTCATATCAATACAGCACTCATCGTGTACGTTTCACTGGATCGATAATTGCGCTCATTGAGGGGACTAATTACGTTGCTTCAGGCTGAACGAACGCCGACGTATCAGAGATGAGGACTCAATCGATAGCGATTCGAAATACACAACGCCATTGAGCGAGTTCCAGGTCGCCGGTCTGGAAGAAGCCGCGTCCTCCTCTCTGTTGGTCTTGTTTTTGCTCGGGGAATCAATGTTGACTGACGACCGGGAATGTCACTTACAGGTATCCTGACGCCGAAATGCAGGCCAGGTCTGCGGGCCGAAGCGTTGAGTTCGCTAAGCAAAGCCAGCTTACCGGAGACTGAGGGTGGTGACCAGATTATGTTGCTATATTATTCTATGTAGGCACTTGCTAGCCTCATGGTCATGATAATGAAGAGACGACATATGTACGTACCTGTATTTGATGCACGCGGCGATAGATTGTCTGAAGGGGCCTCACGGTCGTGTCATACAATATACCGCACAAGCACAGGGTCAACTGATAATATTAACGAGGAATTGTAGTGTTGAGATTCCATACTACAGAATGAGCGGGTGCGCCACCCTCAACACGGCAGACCCAAGCTAGGTACGATTGATGCAGTCGCTACTCCGGAACCAGTCATCCCAGCCTCCATCTGTCGTTGGGTACGCGCCTCGCAAACCTTCAGGCAAGCCAATATCAGCATAGAGATGGATGGATGGGTTCATGATCGAGCTGGAGTAAGGGGTATGATTGGCGGGCATATCTGCATAAGTCCAAATTCAGCGGTACAGCGACGTATTGAACGAAGATCACCGTCAAGAGGATCTAGTAACGAAAACTGACCGTTCGCATACTGCCTGCAGCAGTCGTCCATTTGCTGCCGCAAATGATGCCATTAGCGTCCAATGACTAACAGCGCGGCCACGTACTGGTGCCATCCAACAGAAGGCACTGAGCTCCATGCGGTCAAACTCGCCCTCCCTCCAGCAAACTCCTCCGGAGAACGCAGATACCAAGGAGTCTAGAGACGAGGCTGGGCAGTACGTTAGCACGTACGAGACTGCGGTTCCTGCCGGCACGCAGCCGTCATAGAGGTGTCACCTGCGTCTGTATGGCTGTCTTGCATCTCGGAGCATCCCGGGTTAGCAGGAGTTTCCGTCGTCCTTGAAGCTGGCTGGATCTGAAGCTTATCCTTCAGAGCACTGGGTTTCGACTTTCTCGCCCTCTTCGGGGCCTCCTGCGCTGTGCTAGACGATGGCTTCTTCGCCGGGCCTCGTTTACGTTTAATAGCTTGAACAGGAGCTCCCGGCGGTTCTGCAGCGGCCCGCTCTTTCTTTACACGAGCCTTCCTCGGCTTCTTTCCAGTAGGAGGACGTATTTCGTCGGGGCTGGGGATGACAGTAGCAACCTGCTCTGGTTTTACCTTTCGCTTGCGCTTTTGAAGCGTCCCTGAGGCAGCGGTTAGCTGCTCGGGAGGCGCAGCCGTGTCACAAGCGGTAGCTTGGTTGGTTGTCAATACCAGGTGCCTCCCTGAGGCGACGAATTCATCGTGTATAGGCGTCCTAGTCAGCATGCTGTCTGTTTCCCCGTATCAGAACTGATGCGTCCAGAGGATCATACCCTCCCCTGAGAGCACGTAGAAAACATACCCATTTCAATTGGCTGACCCTGATGCTTCTGGGCAACGTTGGCTGAGAGGGTGGCATCCAGGAGCCCTACGGTCGCCTTCCTACGTCCCGCCTTCACCTTCCCCGCATTCATCCCGTTCTCTTGCAGCCCCCGGCTACCGGCCTTGCTTCCCCTCCGGACGTCCTTGACTATCTCAGCCTCGGAAGCCGACACTTCAAGCAGCTCAAGCTTGACGGTCTTCTCCAAAATGATTCGCTCTCCGCCTGTTATCATGTCTGCACCAGTCAGCGCCATTCCATATCAGAGTGGAGGACGAGCAGTCACCTCCGATATTCGCCAGTACCTTCTTCTCTCCCTTCCGAGCGCAGACAATCGCGAGGGGCTCTGCATGTCGGTCAATCGTCGATGTCTACACCGCCACAGGCCAAGTCACGAACCATCGTCGCTCTCGTTATCAACCATGCTTCCGCGGAGGTCGGCGGTCCACGTCCGGGTCACCTCATTTGTACCTGCTGCCTTGACCTTGGCCGCTCGTCTACGAGCGAGGGCCAAAGACGCCGGTGCTCTCCGAGCTGAGATGATCAGCGGTTCTACGCGTGCATACAACTCAGGATTGAGCGCCACTTGTGAGGGCACCTGGGGAGTGAGTCTACACTTACCGTCGTCGCTTTCATCCTCTCGATCTGAAGTGCTCCTCGCCCGACCGGGCAGGTTCAAGACCGGAGCTATCACACGATGCGTATGAGGGTCATTCGTGGCACGGGAGGCCCTTGATGAGCTGTTCTACGCACAGCGTCTGACCTCCGCCTCCGTTTTTGCTGCTGCTGCGTCGGAATCGTCGCTGACCGACGGAGGCAATGACACTGTAAGAGGGTCAGAAGTCACATCCCTCGCTGTCGGAGTGCTCACAAGTCCACTCACCACTAGTCAAATTCCCTACGGTAGCATGCCCGGTAGCGTCATCCGGGATTCGTTCGACCGTAGATGTGTCTGGTCATGTCAGCCGGGCCCATGGACAAACGTCACAATGAGTCTCACCGGGAATGCAGACCACCTCGATCTCTTCCATCTCTGGCTTCACCGCGCCCATGACCTCCGCCTCTTGCATGTGAGTAGCAACTACAGACTCTCTGTCGTGCAGAGCGCTTATGACAGCATTGTGGGGACCATCTTCGATAGGCTCGGGCTGCGAGGTGTCAGGATCCAGAGACAGCCCAGGCGGAGACGCGGGACCAACAGTCTGTTGTTCGCCGCTTACTAGAGATGTGTCTTGACCATGGTACGGATGACCAACAGACAGGGCGGGAGTAGGGGCGCGGAGTCGCAGCTTCAACGACGGTTTGACAGAAGCACTGGCAGGTTCAGGGACAGAAGAGCCGCGCGCAATAGCAGGAGAGACATGACTAGGTTCCATGGAAGAAGAGACCCATGAACTATGACCCACAGGCGAAACAGTAGGCACACTCAGAGAACCGGCAGGTGGCGACGGCGGTAGCTGGGTACCTTGAAGAGCCATGAGAACAATCCCAACGGGCGGGGTGAACTGCTGTGCAGAAGCAAACGAGGGCGCAGCGAGACCAGTCGGAGTCTGGACAGGGATAGACGGCTCAGTATCAACGGTAGAGGGCGTAGTAAGACCAATTGAAGTAGGCCCCGTCGCAGAAGACTCAGTAGCATCAGTCGGAGAACAGCCAGGAGCAGTATCAGGGGTAGCAGACACAGCAACTTCCGGAGACACAGGCAGCTCCTCTTGTTCTTTGGCGGGCGTACTGGCTGCATCTTCTAGGTCGAAGTCGTACGAGAAGCGGTGGAAAGACCGGAGTGGGTCTACGAAGAAGGTTGTGGTTTCGTCAGAGAATGCGACGCGCTTGCGCTTCTTGCGAGGTCGGGAAACAGGCTCGGGGCTCGGGCTGAATGACAAGATCTCCTCCGTGCCGTCAAATGCAGTAGCCGATGGCCCTTCTACAAGTAGAGAGTCGGTATATGCGCCCGAGAACGTGAAGCGCTTGACGGAACGTGGGACGGGCTTGCGGATAGGTGGGTATATGCGTGTCCTCCCGACGTCCGAGGGAGAAGAGACGAGGTACGCGTCGATATTAGCCTCTTCGTCATCCGAGGCGACCGGCGTGAGAGGGCTGCCAAGTTCAGCATCTGACGAGAGAGAATCGGAGGAGAACGTCAACGGAGGCGTCGCCGGCGGAGAAGACGGGGGTGGCGATGAGGGTGGAAGATCCTCCGGAAACGTGGTTGTATGCGTCCGTAAACAGGTAAGACAAGCTGGATGGGGATTCGTATCATGCCTACGAGTGTGTCTGACCGGGAGGAGCCTCCGAGCTTCGCCTTCCACCTTCACCTTCCTTGGTCTTGAGCTCGAGGAGCTTCCTGTTCGAGCCGAGGCATCCGTCTTGCAGCGTCTCTTCCATGGTTGCACTAGAAGAGGAGAAGGCGACCGTTCACGTTTGACTTGGTCTGCAGCCTTGCGAGGGGGAGCTGTAGTCTCATCGGTAGCGCCGTGTCCAGGGTCGAGTTCATAGGAGCCTCCAGACACCGAGAGGCCTTGCTCCTTGCGTCTGGACAGCTTTCGCGTGAACCAACTGTGCACTACTGCTGGCTCGATACACCGTGCCTCCGCCCAGGCTCTCCTGGATTCCGTTGTAGGGACCCGTGGATCCGTCGTCCATATCGCTTCGAGCTCCGCTAGATGTCCTTTGTTCAGGGAGAGGTGACTCCGCGCAGCTGATTTCACATCTACGTCGAGTCTGGTCGTCGAGCGAAGGGTCCGTACTGGCATGACAAACCACAAGGTGAAGAAGGGCTGAGCGTGGCAGACAATCAATTGATGCCAGTGCCATGGCTCTGAAGCGCTGAACGCGCCGCGGACACGTGCATACGTCAGTGGCAGCCACAGACGCGTTCAATTATTTATCGACAACTTGCACGAGAGTTACGTTCCATATAGAGTAGGAATGTTTCGCTGGCTAATTTATGCGATTGACAACAGAAACTTCCCTGACCTCTAGAGTAGACAGCCTGACATGTATCTAGTGAGCGCTGTCACGTCGTTACGTGACTAAATGGATCCCCCCTCCTCCTCCTCCTCCCTTGTCATCGCACGCGCGATAGAGCGCAAACTTCGGTGGGCACCGTTGACAGCTTGGCTGGATCATGCATTGATTTGACCGGCAAGTGTACATGTATTACATTACACTTCTTGCTCATACACGTCCCAATCGTTGTAGTCCTCCCCCTTTTCGTTGTCTTCTTCCACGTCGTCTTCCCCAGGCGCATCTTCATCTTCATCGGGCTCGGCGACAGCGCCGCCAGGCGGCTGTCGCGGTGTGTTGCTTGTCGAGCGCGACCGTTCAGTGACCATCCCGACGCCACCGCCTCCAGTCTCTTCGACAACAAACATACCTTCCCCGTCGCTCTTGTCGTCCATAACGTACAGCGGGTCGTCGTCCTTATCGTCCGGCCCTGGGGTCGTCGGTAGCTTGACCGGCCCGTCGTCAGTGAAAAGATCCTTGAAGGCGTCGTAGTTGATGCGCTTGCTGTAGCGAGCGTTCTTCTTGATGAGGTTCCGCACCGACTCCGCCGCAGTACTGCCGTGCGGCGTCGAGGCATCGCGAGGTTGGTTGTTCGTCTTGCGTTTCTGTCAGGGCGAGTGAGCACGCGAGCAAACACGCGCAAATAGAGATGCGATAATGACGGAAAAGCGATTGCATCCATCGGGATACGAACCTTGCGACTTTTCTTCTCCTTCGCCTCTTCACTGCCCTGCTGCTCTTGTTTTGCTGTGAATACCATTCAGCGACCGCGTGCATATGGTTTCACCGTGCTCAAAGCAGTCACAACTAACCTGCAATGGCCTCCAAATATTCTCGGTTCATCTCAACCCATACCCTTTCTTTGATTCTGACCTCTTCTTCGGTGAGGAGGAAGCGATCCAGCTCTTCCTCGTCCAGCCCAAGGAGCTCGTCGTCACCTGTGAACTGTGCGTGTCGTCGTTCTTCTGCCTCGTCGAGAGCTGAGTTGAGGACGTTGCCCTGCGCGTTCTTCAGGAAGTCAGCAACCTCTTCTGCTACTGCGGCATCGACGGTCTCGTCCAGGGGTGAAGGGGAGGCAGGTTGAGCGAGCGGTGTGTCTGGCGGCAAATCCACCTGTGTCGATTCAGGGACAGTTTGTGACGCTAGCAGGCTGGGGTCGATGTTCGAATCTGGCTCTTCCGTATCGTCTGGCAAGAACAACGGCGTCTGTGAAGCAGGTGGAGGTTCGGTGAGAGGTATTTCGGGGGGTTGTGGTAGACCAGTGAAAGACACAAAGCCTGGAGGATGAAACGGCGCTTGCGAAGGATCAATGCATGGCGGAGGAGGTGCACCGGTGAAATGGAGTTGCGTAGGATCACCGAAGATACCCTGCTGCAGCAGACTCGGGTCGAACTGCGGGAATGGCAAGGGGGCGAAATCGGCTGGCTGAGGCTCGTTCTCTACCTCCCCTTCGTCCGTAGAGTCCTCGCCACGCTTCCGCTTCCGCTTCTTTCCTTTGCTTTTTCCCTTCGCCTTCGCCTTCTCTGGGAGCTGACCTCCGTTCTCCCGCAGCATCCTCTCCTTCTCCTCCTTCTCTTTTCCCTTCGTGTACGCGGGCGGGTCCATCTCCTCCTCGAGCCACACATTCCGGAAGTCCTGAAGGGTGAGCGCACCGCTTGGCGTCTTGCGGAACTCCTCCAGCCGCTTCTTCAGAGTCGTGTCCGCGATTTTCACGACCTGGACGATCTCAGCAACGCTCCGTCTGAAGTTGTTCATGCGCGCGGCGAGCAGGAGGCATGCGCCGCATACGCCTGCGGGGCGGCGCCCGCGCGTCATCCAGTCGCGGTCGAAGCGCTGTACGAGGCGCACGGCATCCATGGCGACCTGGTGAGTCTCGTCGCCGAACTCGAGCAAGGCAGCGAAGCGTGAGATATAGTGGGAAGGATCGACGAGGGGGAGACGGAGGTTGAGCGTCTGCACTAGCTGCAGATACGTGTGACCGAGCTCGAAGACGTTCACCTGGAGCGTAGGGATGTTGGACAGTGCCGTCTGTGAATCAGGGGACAGTGCGCACCTGTAGCAAGTCAGAGAAGTCGATAAGCATGTAATTTCGGGTCTCCTTCTGCCGGCATGCGACGTAGAGGCAGACGGCGACGACATTGAGGCTCTTCCGCCCTTTCGTGAACTTGTGCTCTACCGCCAATGTGTACAGCCGGGTTGCAGCAAGCGCGACCACCTCTGACAATCGTAATGCGTTTGCGACTTGCTGTATCTTCCGACTCGCTACAGGTGGTCTGAATAACAGGAGCGCGTGAAATACCGCGGGTCGCACGCACCGTTCGCAATAGTCTGTTCTCTGCTCTCACTGCTCCCCCTGTTACCGAACGGCCCTCCCATTCTCGCGCGAGCTGCAGAGAACTCCGTCGGTCAGTAGCTGGGTAGGCTGCACGGGTACGTACTGGCCCCCTGTGCGACAAAGCTTCCCTGCACCATCGCGGCTCCGTTGCTGGTCTCTCCAAAGGTTACCTAGGATGAGATGAGTATCACAGGAGGCTGCGGGAGATGCACATGTGCCCACCTCGCTAACAATGGTATTCTCCTCCACGACCGTACCGCATTGCACGCAGAACCCATTTCCGGCTGCGGCGTCATACTCAATCACAGTCCCTCCACAGTCAGTGCATACGGTCTGCCGGGGATTAATCAGAGCTCCGCACAGCAGTAATCGACTTACCATTGCTATGCTACAACTCTACTGAACTTCTTTCGCGAACGAATAAATTAGTTAATCTAAGATACGTATGTGAGCGGACGCGCATCACCAGCGGGGACGATGGATACGCTTACAACTTCAATAGAAACGAGTTCGTGCGGTTTGGACTCCTTAGCACGCTGGGGGATAATCCAGTTTTGAGGTAGTTGACTTTGGATTGTGCTCGAAGATGGCTGAGCCGGAGGATAAGCCGGAATTAAATCGGATCAGCCACAATCCCTCTGCTGACGTAACATGAGGATCGACCTCCAACTGAAGCCTCCAACGTTGAGAACACCTTCACGCTTCCGAAAAGGTCGCATTTTCGGTCTGCCTAGGAGAGAAAACGTTCACCTTGTGGTTTGTCACACGACTTCGCTCGACTACCAGACTCGACGTCGATGTGAGACCAGCTGGCGCAGAAGCACCTCTCCCTGAACAAAGGACACCTAGCGGAGCTAGAAGCGATATATGGACAAACTATCCGCAGGTCCTTAGACCAGAATTCAAGAGAGCCTGGGCGGAGGCACAGTGTATCGAACCAACAGCAGTGCACAGTCCGCTCACGGGAAAACTCTTACTAGACGCAAGGAGCAAGGCCTCTCGGCTGGAGGCTCCTAAGAACTCGACCCTGGACACGACCCTTATACGATCGCACTCCCTCCTCAATAAGGCCGTGTTTAGGGTCTGCCTAGGGGAGACTAGGACCTGGTGCTGGCGATCAGACTTTTGCTGCACCTCGCAAGGCTGCAGAACATGTCAAACGTGAACGGTCGCCTTCTCCTCGCTGCAAGACGGATGCCTTGGCTAGATCCCCTCGGACAGGAGGCTCCTCGAACTCAAGACCCAGGAAGGTGAAGGTGGAAAGCGAGGCTCGGAGGCTCCTCCTGGCCAGACACACTCGTAGGCATGATACGAATCTCTAGCCAGCTTGTCTCACCTGTTTACGGGCGCATACAACCACGTTTCCGGAGGATTTTCCACCCTCATCGCACCGCCGTCTTCTCTGCCGGCGACGCCTCCGTTGCCGTTCTCCTCCGATTCTCTCTCGTCGGATGCTGGACTCAACGACCCGCTCACGCCGGGCACCCTTTCAGGATGGCTCGGAGGGTCGGGTCTGAGACCAGACACATGACGACTGCCTGCTAGCAGGAACCGGAGTCTCGTACGTGCTCACGTACTGCACAGCCTCGTCTCTAGACTTCTAGGTATCCGCTTTTTCTAGCGGAAGTTGCTGTAGGGAAGACGAGTTTGACTGCATGGAGCTCAGTACGTGGTCCCACTGTAAGGCATTGGGCGCTAATGGCATCCTTTGTAGCAGCAAAGGGACGACTGCTGCAGGCAGCATGCGAACGGTCAGTAGTCACTGGAACGCTGACTGCTCGACCGTAATCTTCGTTACATACGTCGCTATGCTGCTGAATTGTATTCACTCTTCCACAGAAGCCCGCCAATCATACACCCTACTCCAGCTGGACCATGAACCCATCATCCGTCCATCTCTATGCTGAGATCAGCTTGCCCGGAGATTTGCGAGGCGCGTCCCCAACGCCAGATGGGGACTCGGATGACTAGATCAGGGCTAGCGAATGCATCAATCGTACCTTGGGTCTGCCGTGTTGAGGGTGATGCACGCGCTCGTTCTGTAGGTAGACATTCCAACGCCATCCTTTGTTACTCATGTAATTGACCCCTGTGCTCGTGCGATACCGTATTGCATGACCGTGAAGCCCCTTCGGGCCGTTGTTGCTCTATTCCATAAATACAGGTACGTGAATAGATCGTTCCTTCATTGTCGTGCCCACTTTGGTCAGCCTCTGGTAAGTTGGCTATTCGTGGCAAAGCGGATGCTTTGGCCCGCAGACCTGGCCTGCATTTCGGTATCAGGACACCTGTAACGGAATCATCAGTTATCGTACAGTGTTGATTCCTCAAGGAATAAGAAGACCGACCGATAGGGGCACGCCGTCTCTTCTAACCCGGCGACCTGGAATTCGCTCAATGGCGTTGTGTATTCGGAATAGCCTTCGCTTGAGTCTTCATCTCTGATATGTCGGCGTTCATTCAGTCTGAAGCATCATAGTCAGCGCCTTCAAAGAGAGCAATTCTCGTTTCAATGAATCGTACACGATGAGTGCTGTATTGACATGGACTTGATTATACTCAGTGGAAGAGCGGGCCTGCGACCCATGAAAACTCACTTGTGCTTGAGGGATAGTAGAACAACTCAGTCCATGTTCCACCCAGATTTCCGCCCTTGTTGTACTACATACGCAAAGTGTAAATTAGACCCTATCGTTCTGAGGCGGGCATAGAGTCGGCGTGACCTACCACCAAGACAACCTCGAGGAGTTGGACCACACTGAAGCAAGCATTTGGTGTCAGTCAATACGTCTCAGAATGAGTTTGCCCCCGGAGCTTTGTTGTGTCCGGCTACTCACAACAAGAACAGGCCTCGGTTGACAGCATACGTGATGAGCCTACTGATCATGGTGTCCGTACTGCGCATCGTTGCTGTGTCAGCTACACGCTGCCTCTCTTCATCTGCTTCGCTGCTTACGTCTTATTACCGCTCTTTGCCCCGCGCAGGACGAAAACTAAAGCTGAACTGATGTGAACATTCAGCGCTAGCTCCATGATAGCTTGGATGCGACCGGGGACCTGTATCATCGGTTGAGCATATACTCGGTATGAACAGGCCTGTGAGGGGAGCGTACAACCAAACGTGCAAATGTTGTGCCTTCATTTCCTCCGGTACTCGTCTGTGCTAGGTTCCTGGATCAAACCACAGAGGCGGTCAGCGAGGTGCGCACATAGCGCTGGATATCACCTACGTTTCGTACACAAACACTGGACAGTTCAACCCGATTGAGAACCCGAATGTATACTCAGGACAGACAAAAACATGCTTACTGAATGTGGCACCTAGTTCATCAGCACACTTTGGTGAGATCTCCATTCATATACATGCACTTGCACACCATCTGCTGCAGGCTTACTGACCGAGTGCGACGATTGTAAGCATAACCTACAGAGGTTGTATGAGTATAGTCAATTTATGTGCATTGACTATCCCATCGCGATTATAGTCAGCGGCACGCGTATCCATGGATTGCGCGTTACTGTATATCTGTCAGTCAGTGGTAATCATTGGACGGCGCCACAGTGGCCGCGTGAAGGCTACTCACGGATCCGGATGTTGCGTATATAGAACCTGATAGATTCACAATTCATGATCACGTAATGTGCTCTCAATGAGCAGACTCACCACTGTACGCATAACACTGCCAGAGCCTATCACGAGGTCATAGCCGTCACCTCGGTCTACATCATTCAAGTTCTACTTGTTATTCAGTGACACTTACCGAGAAGACCCAGACCTAGTACCGATGCTTTCAGTCGTGCCCGGCCGAAATAGACTTAAAAGTAGGCACCCACCACATAGTCACTGATATATGCGAGCATAAGTAGAGCCTGGACAGCGATGTCCCTGGGGGGTCGTCACGTACCTCGGCGTAAAGACCTTGGCAGCATAGATGTTTCCACGGCTTGTAATGACTCGGGACCAAACGACCTGCGAGTGATTGTCATTCAAGTTAGGGCATCTTTTTAAGCTGTGCAGTGCTCTGAATCATGCATACGTGGCATGCATTGACCTCCTTGACCACATCTAGTACGCTGCCAGTGGAGAGATGATCAGCAAGGGCCATGACCAGCCAAAGGAAGTTCTACGTCACGCACAATAAAATCACAACCTACGAAGGCATGAGTCCCCTGGAACATAAGCTATACACTGGCGAGGATGCTCACTAAGAGCTTCATTCGTAGCATGTCCTTGGGATAGTTTTGGAAATAATAGAATATTTGCGCGATGGTACCTCCAAAGAATCTAGTAATCTGTAAGCCGGGAAGACATGGTGAAAACCCTGGAAACATACGTCAAGGAGAAAAGAATCCCAATCGCGGTTATGCCGAAGGCGTCGGCGAAGGCTTGGGAAATCGCTGAGGTAGACATGCTAGGTTGCTCAGTATACTTTGCGCGTGGCCCCTGCTGCATGCTACTGGAAGGTTTGTGGCTTGTATGTAGTCCACCCCGGGCCGAGCTTTATCACTTTGAAAGTCGAACTTTCCTGAGATGAAGAACATAACTCTCATTGACAGAATATGATGTGTCCGCCTCTTTGGGCATCCCATGTCAGCGGCCCTTCGAAGGCGACTTTAGGTTCATAATAGATTTCACTGCACATCACAAATACGCCATATGCATTCACCCCAGCAGCATCAATGCAAGGCCAATGTGAGCTATCCCTGGGCCTGAGAGAGTGAGGACTTGGTGGTCAGACGTTGAAGAGTATCGTCAAAGCATAGATACATCACCTCGTGTACGCCACATGACCATACAATGACAGCTATACCCTTGATATGTGTCAGTACAGCTATTCCAAGAGTGAACCAAGGCCGATATGTGTATGTGGTGCTATCAAAATTGACCACTGGATGCCATTCAATGGCAAACATCTCATCATCCTTGGAGCACCCGTTCATCAAGGGAAATGAGGCGTATCTGATCTCGACAGCTCAAGACGACAGACAGATGGGCCGGGGATTGATGGGTGGCCTTTGGGCGGATAGCACAGGTTGTACAACCATATCGGTCGAGCACTACAGATGCTGCCGGTAGTTAGCCGGAGGCCAACTGCATCGACCTCCGTTATCCTCCATATACGATCTTTTCGCAGGATCTGCACTGACCCTGCAGTGATCGTGTCGTTCCGAGTCACTACAGGATTGGATCAGCCACCAGTGCTGGCAGGGTCAGCGCGTTATGTGCAAGGCGACCGCTTGAATATTAGCTTGAACACACTGGCAACATCCAGGATCATATCCAGTGATACGTCAAACCACACTTCTCTGTATGCAGGTGGACCCTAGAGGTTGCTTAGTCTGCAGTGCCGGTGGGTAATAGGACGGACCAGGGCCGCCTCGGGGGGCATCTTCCCGCCGTGTTTCTCTGCCATCCTCCGGTCGAAGCTGTGGGACGAGTGCAAGGTGGATTGATGAGTATATAGAGATTTTGTCCACTAGGGACGCGTACCAATTCCAAAGCCCCAGTGTTGCCAGGGCTATAAGCAAACCGACGCCCATGCCGAGGAATGCCAGGCCAGTTTCTTGCGTATTGAAACCATGCTGCCGTCCGAATATCAGTGGGAACGCCTCGAACGTCAGGTACAAAATCCCGAGTGTCAAGGCCGTCCTATACGATCATGCATAGTCTCGCGTCAGACTCAACAACGTGAGGTCAAAAATTTGCGGGCGTACCAAAGGTTCAGCGACAGCGCCATCCGGTCGAACAGTATCAGCTCTGCATAGATGTGAGCATGCATTGGGACAAACGCTTTGACAAGACTCACTGAAAGGCGTGTAAATACTCATCAGGAGCGACTCTGTCAGGGACTTGTCGTGGCGATCAAGCGGTGCCCAGTACTTGTCATCGCCAGTCTCCTTCCGTAGCTTCGCGGCCTTTCTCTTCAACAAGACAGGAACATAGGTCTCGGGAACAAACTGTGTGCCGCTACTATGAGGATTGTGTGACACTGACGCATGACAGAGCGGACGGACTAGAAGTAGTGACACCAGCGTTATGAATTCGTAGATGAGGCTGACCCAGTACGCCCACCGATAGTCCGCATTCTACTCGCGGTGTAAGGCCACGGTCTTGACAGACCACAGAGGAAGCAAACACTTGAACTGACCTGTACAATGAAACCAGATACAACGGGACCTAGCACAGGTCCGACGAACGGCGATAAGGTGTACATACCCATTGGGCTGCACGAGGCAATGGTCAATATCGGGTTTGACGCGGATGTTGTGAGAACGTACGTTGCCACCTCCTCAATATGGAATATATCACTGATGCTTCCCGCCGCCACACTAAAAAATGCGGAGCTCGAGAATCCGGTAAGGAAACGGAACACCAAGAATGTCTCTGGCGAGGATATAAGCCTGTTTTCCCAGTTCACAACCCAAGGCGCACTCACCGATGTCTGGTGGGAAGGCAACAGGCCATGTGAACACCCAGAAGAGGAAATATGATCCGTAGTAGATGATGTTGTGACCGTACAGTTCTGACAACGGAGCGAAGAGCAATGGCCCTTGAGCTTTTGAATGCGTGAGCTATGCGATATCATTGGTTAACACATAGCACTCACAAAGTCCCAAGACGTACAAACTCAGACTGAGCACGGTGACCTCGTGGATAGTATGAAATGTGCGTTGTAGCCCCGCATCTGTAGCTGCGCTCTGAAATTCGCTCTGGTTAACGAGAGGGTATAGGCCAGGCGAAAGTCACACACCACAGAAGATACAAATGTCGCACACAGTGAGGTGTTACAGATGGTGAGCGTAATAAGCCACTTCCGTCCGATGTGAAACTGCTGGGGGTCATCTTTCGGGTCCAGAGTCATAACCTTGTAGCAGTCATCGTCCGTCGATACAGCCGTGGTTTCCGAGCAACTTTTCCCGTCTGCGGCGTTCACCAAGCTTTCTCCATGAGTGGCAACGGGGTGTTCCTGATCACTTGGGACGGTATTGCTAGTTCCAGAGAAGCAGGAAGACATCCTGCAGAAGACCCGACACCACTGCTTCGCCGTTATAGGGAAGGCTGTATGCTGGGGTAATGGTGTTAAAACAGGGCATAGGAGGCTGAAAACTTGGCTGGCTGGTCTTTGAACGAGGATAGCAAGTTCGGTAAGCCCACTGGCAGAATCCCTACTAGGCTGGTGCACTAGAGGCTGACCATTGGCCGTCGCTCCCACCAGGAAGGAAAGGAATGACCGTTCTAGTGTACACCTTTCAGTAGAGCGGGCTTACAGTCTTGAAGCTCATTTGATGCATCTCTGAGCATGGCAGACAGGCGTAACCGGCATATTGATATATCACGGACTTGTAGTTACAATACAGCCGTGATACATAAACTGTTGTGCTACAATAGGGGACTGTGGATGTATATCGTGATATATTACAGTACATTTGTAATATATTACAGTCCAACAGCGCCAGCGCCAGCGCGCCGGCACCATATTTGTCTGCACTGCGCCGCGCCACTACCGACATTTCCTTTTCGGGACAGACAGCGCCCCAATACCATAACCGTCGGTGTAGATAGCCTCTTCGGATGGTACCCAAAACAGATAAATCGTGAATGATAGGAGCACGAAGTACAGGGCCCGACCGCTTGGTACCGCGTGTATAGCAAGTAGTAAATGCCGTTCATAAACATTACCACATTATGTAATCACGAAGCGATGTTACAAATGCGGTAACACAGCACTCACCCTGGATGTCGTATATAGAACTGGTATTCTATCTTATGTGTCTTATACTAAGCACAGTAAACAGTATCAGGTAACAAACTAGGAAGTTGAGCTCAACAACGAGGTGCAGCGGTGGCGCGCTGTCAAAAACTACCATATTAGGCATCTCCGGGGCGTGTACATCGCGTTAGCGCTCACTGCTCGGCCAGCCTTTCGCGCCCGAAACACGGTATTGAGGCTCATACACACAACGTACGGGTGTAGTAAGGCCTGGGCTTGATTTTGATAGCTCCAAAGTACATTATGCTAAAAAAGCAGACAGAACGAACCGTGTTCTGAGGCTATAGAAATCATGGTCAACATATGAGCACTTTGCTATAGTGTCATTAGTACGGTACATAGGTAACACTGTGCTTTGAAGGCATACCTCGATCCTTGGTTGTGTTTTCGTGTTTCTTGTTTCAGTATCAATGTTGCATAACCTGCCAACTACTTACTGCCTACATAGTGAATGATACAGGTCTATACAATGCCAGGAACTGCAAAATGAATGTCGCAAAATTACGCTGGCCGTTATCCGCTCTCTGATTGGTTGAATGGTGTCACCTTGTTCTTCGGTAGTGAATTGCACAGTGACTAAGCTTATTTGTGTGTACTTAGTAGGCTCAAACGAGTGCTATATCATCGATAACTTATTAAATTTCCATCCGAAAGTATTCCCATTGCTTCTGCTGCCATAATGCGATGTTTTGTTGTCAAAGTGTTCAGCCACAATGATTCCATATCAGGAAAGCTATCGGCGCTTAGAAAGGCGTTGAGCCACCGTGATTCCTTACCGGGCCAGTTCTCGGCGCTTAGGCAGACATGACATCATGTCTGAATGCCGCCGCCGATCGTCTTCCCCGATAATAACGGATCTCCAAGCGCCTGCCCGCCGTGCGCCTACCGGGTCCCCGCGCCTGCCGCCCCCGCCCAACATCGCCCGCTACGCTCGTTCGATGCATGACCACTGTCTGTATGCAGAATTTGACCTTATGTAATAAATATAAGGATTATATTCTTGAGCTGCAGCACCAGGCAGCCAGCTTGGTCGGGTATTGTAATATATAACAGGTCAGTGATCCAGGCCGGATATGGTAATAGCACATCTGTGATATATGACAGATGGCTTGTCATATATCACGGAACACAGGCTGTAGGGCTGTATTGTAGCACAACAGTTTATGTATCACGGCTGTACTGTAACTACAATACGTGATATATCAGTATGCCAGCTCCAGGTGGCAACACATGGCACTATTGCCCTGCAGATGTCAGCACGGCCAGCAAATGGCACTCTTTTTCTTTTTCTTTTCCCGGCAATAGCATAGGTCATCGTCTTCTGAGCATGGCAAGCGAGGCAGAGGTATTGGAGTCGCGGTCAACGCGCTCAAATTCAGTGAGACGGAGATGTGGCAACGCGCGCTTAGGTTCTGAACTTGAATCACATGACCGCAACACTAATGGTTCGACCCAGCGCTAGACCGTAGTACGGCTCCTCCTTCGACCACTTAATCAGGGGCTTCACTTGGTCTTGTCCTCCACGCAATCTCGGGAACCAACACAGTTCGTTATTCTCTTCCCTTAGTGTCCTCTTCTGCTGACATTCGCCTTAGGTCTTAGGTCGCTAAGTCATGGCTTATGAGACTACAACACAGCGGGTCTTGGACATCCCGGAGATCATTGAGCTCATCATGAGCTTCTTGGACAAGAGGGACAACATTCAAAATGCATGCGTTTGCAAGAGATGGTGCGAAATTGCACTTGATTGCGTGTGGAGGAGCGTGGAAGACATCACCCAGCTTCTACGCCTTTTGGCCCCCTTGGATGCGCCCATAGCCATCCACCCCCTTCGGTATTATGTGAGTATTCGCTTTCAGTTACTTGTGTGGATCGCCCAGTTCGTGAGACCTCGATACACTGGCGCCACATGGGAGTGGAGGGAGAGCTCGATGGCTCATGTTTTCCCAAAAGTGGCTTGGCCCAGCCACTCGTCATCTAGCCGGCCTTTGCACGCTGATTGTCCCCGGAAATTCTACTACAACCAGGACAACCATTGCGCAGCGCCCTGGTCAGTCAACCCGTCGTGGAGACTGCACAGTATTCGCGTCATGCCACTCCCGCGAGCCCTAAGTTATTCGTCGCGATCCTAGTTGCCTTGGGAGACTATATTTATGACTCTAAAGTCGACCTGGTGTCAGATGGCTTGTTGCTCCGCGGCGCCGTTGCATCATCTTGACATAGCCGCGGTATCATAAATGCAACATGCATATGCGGCAAGGTGTGGCCCAGGACTTTGTCGCTCTCGGTCCATGCTTTCAATATGTATGAGTCACGTACGCTTTCCCTACATCAACTCAAGGGTGTGTATGCACAAGAGCTCTCATAGTGATTCCCCTCATTCAGGCTGCAGTGCGTGCAGTGCAGTATGCTCATCGTGACCATTCTTCAGACCTTCACCAGAACACTAAACGCAGAAGACTGGCGACGTTTTGAACGATATGCTCGGCGTGTACGGAAGCTTGCGTACTTCCGCGATCGTAGGGACCTGAAGTCTCCGTACCTAGGCTCGCGGGTCCTCGACGAGATCGCTCGCTCTCGGACGACCCTCAACATCCTTCCGAATCTCTCTTCTCTGGAATGGCACAGCGACGAAACACGACACGCGGTCGTATTCATGGGCCAGAACGTCCGCCGACTCTCGGTCTTTCTACACAAGTCTCAGCACTACCCTCTTGGTGACTTCTTCAAGGATATTCCCGCTCGCATGCCACTTCTCACCCACCTGGACCTCGCGTTTGAGTTCTCCGTGCGCGACATCCAAGCCGACTTCATCACGCTCATCGGGGAAATACCTCAACTGAAGAAACTGACACTCCCCTCGTATTGCTTCACCTCCAAGATCATCGAGGCCCTTTCTTTACTGCCGTGCCTCGAGACGGTCCAGTTCGAATTCTATCACCGACAAGGGAAGGGAAATCCCGAGGATGTCGTTATCTTCGCTCCGAAGCTGCACGAAGGAGCGTTCCCAGCTCTTGTCGACCTCAATCTAAGCGCCCATCTTTCCGACATGACACAGTTCATCACATCCCCCTATGCTCCCGCTCATCTCACCTCCTTGTATATTCATATACCCTCCGTGGTCCCACCCTCCACCGTGAACGAGTACATCACCGCAGTGGCCGAGAACTGCAAGCTTCTGCAAAAACTCTACATAGACCTATTCCTTCCGCCATTGCCCGAGGGCCATCCCGCCGAGGGCCACGCACAGTGCTTGACTTGGGCGGATATTCGCCCTGTACTGCTCTGCAAGCGTCTCCAGGTTCTCGAGATGACGTGGCCGAGACAGATCGAGCTGACCCAGGCAGACGTCGAAGAACTCGCATCGAGCTGGCCATCCCTTCAGACCCTCCAACTGAACTGCCTGTCCAACCCAATCTACCCACTCTCACCGCCCGCGCTCACCCTCCGCGCATTGATCCCGTTCGCCGCGCACTGCCCAGAGCTCGAGGAGCTCGGGCTCGACGTCGACACCGACACCGACGTCGCGCAACTCACAGAAGACGCCGCGGCGCCGCCCCTGCGTCCTTTCCGCAAGCTCGCGCGGCTGCACTTCGGCCTGTCGACGCTCACAGACCCGGGCCCGACCGCGCTGTTCCTCAGCCAGCTCTGCCCGCTCGGGTGCGAGATCTGGCCGGGCCCGCGCGTGCCCGACGGGTTCGAGTTCGAGTACCCGTCGTGGCTGAGCGATCAGCTCGACCTCTGGGCGGAGGTCGGCCGCGTGCTCCCGCTGCTTGTGCGCTTGCGCATGCAGGAGCGTGCGCGGCGAAAGGAGCTCGAGCGCGAGGTGGAGGACCTCAGGATGCGCTGTAAGGTGTTAGAAGAGTTCGGGCGGCTGCCCGAGGGTGCGATGAACGCGGACGGCTCGTGTCTCGTGCTCTGATCCGGGGGTCTGTGTTGTTTGAAAATGTCTGGACCCGAGGTCGGCTCGGGGCCTCGAGGAGCTGGGGAGGATGTAGGCGCTCTGTACTGTGCTTCGTGTGTCGTTGATTGTGCGCTCATATCTGTATTATCAATTACATAGATCCGCCGGTGAATTGCGTGCTGTACACTAGTGCAAATGGCGAGCTTTCGGTCAGGGCGCGTCGCGATTTTTTCTTCGGGTCAATGAGTAAGTAGCATCTGGGGAACACACAATTGCACTGGGTTCATCGTAGGTACCCGGGTAAGATACCGCAAGACGCCTTCGTCCTTGGCTTCTGCGCCTTCCTTACCTATTGACTCACAGACTCTCGGTGATTGCTGTGTCCTCTGTCATCGCCGAGGTTTTGACCGAGACGTACCCAACTGACCACCGGAGCGTCTTCCGTCAAGGCGTGTGGATGGGCGTCCGTTCTCATACGTACGAACTTGCTCAAGTCGGTGCGTGTACATTGAACTGTCAAAAAACCCGCGGTGCACACACTCTTCACATAGCCTCGTGATGGTCCAACTGGGCTGATCGTCTCAGAGAAGGCAGGGAAGAGGCGCCACAAACCCGCGTTCTCCTGCGGGATATCAATCTCGTGAACAGTGCGGATGCCGATGCTCCTGAAGAGTAGATGGCCGAAGGTAAGCACGTACCTTCATCTCGCGTGATATGGCTGCTGCAACTGGCAAAGGTGTAACACCCGCGGCATCCCGTCATCATTGGCTGACACTACAACAAGAAGGGCGGTTTTGCTTTCTTACACAGAATCAAATTGACGGATTCCGGCCACTTTGGACACAATCGATGCCAGTGACACACAAACGGACCTGGTCAACTATACTCTCCCCGTGAAACAACAAAGTCGCGTCTCAAGGTTTCTTCTGAGTGATGGCCGTCTTTGAAATTACGTTCCTGTCGTCACCTGGCCCGCCGTTTGTCTTGAAGCAAGCGTTGGCGACATAAGAAATGTTACTTTGGCGCATTCTGCATTCAATCTCGCGTACTCGGGCGTTCGGGACCGGGAACAAAACCGGTGTATCAAAACGTACGACCATCTCGATCATCACGGTAACTTAGCAGCACGTGTCCGATCCTTGATGCCCTATACACCGATAAATGCCGGCGCATAACCCGCGCTCTACATCTCCGGCTTTCACCCCGTGTCCGACATGGCATCTTCGGCTGCAAGCACTCTCGCAGATGTGAGCGAACTCATCGCAATCATACTATCGTTTCTCGACAATCGCTCCCTCGCAACGTCGGCGCGGGTCTGCAAGAGGTGGAAGGAGATCGCCCTCGATTTACTGTGGCGCGAGGTAGATGACCTCCACCGCCTCTTCACCACGCTCTCTCCATACAGGAAGCCGATGAAGAAATTGGATGGGGGACGCACAATACAGTCATATGTGAGTCGGACACTGACTGAGCACGCGGTACTTCTAATGGCTCCCCCAGAAATTCAGAAAGAGGGTTACGAAGAACGATACCAGGCTGTGGATGCCCTATGCATCCCGCGTCCGCCGCCTTGTATTCGACGAACGCTCCCCGAAGTACCGCACCAAAGTCATCGATAACTCAGTCTTCTTCGACTGTTCAATGGCAAAGCTCCACCATCTCGGCGGGATTCTCCCGAACCTACAATCGCTCGTATGGCACGTCCACCGCTGGGACTCACAGTTGAAATGCATGACTTTCATGCACAAGACCGTACGGGAGTTCGATGTCGAGATTCACCCGACAATAAAGGCCGGGGATGACATCAACTACGTGTGGCAAATGGGCACCATGATGCCAGATCTTACCCATCTAACGCTCCGTCGGGGAGGACCGTTGTCGCAGGTCGAGGCACATTTTTGTAGCGCCTTCAAGATGCTGCCTAAGTTGCAGAAGGTCGTCCTTCCCTGCTGTAGCTCAACCAATAATATCATGGAAGCTCTGTCGCACCTCAAGGATCTGCAGGAATTAATACTCGCCGGGCCCAACGAAGGGAGATGCACCGCCGACTTCGCGGACGTCGCATCCTTTGCACCCGCTCTGTGCGAGGGAGCCTTCCCTGCCTTGAAACGCATGAGCTTCAGTTCTCCTTTACCAGCTGCTACGCTGTTCATACAGTCACCTTTCTTCCCTGCGACAATAACACGTCTCTACGTGCATCTCACCGCCACAGCCGAGCCCGCCTCTCTACGGGAACTCCTCTCCGTCATTGCGAGGCGATGTCCCGACTTGGTCGACCTTGTCATCGATTTCATCATGTGCCCCGCAACTACCCTGGGCGCTGTTCCCCCGTTGGATGCGCGACCAAGCATCACGACCTTCCGCCCGCTCTTCACCTGCCGGCAACTCACTTCTTTTGAGTTTCGGTGGGACTACCCTCTCCACCTGTACGACCACGACATGCACGAGTTCGCCGCGGCCTGGCCAGGCATCGAACAACTCATGCTGAACTCGGAGGCGGTCCTAGAGATGACACCCTCACCTCTGACGCTTGCCTCCCTCATCCCCTTCGCCGAGCACTGCCCGCGTCTGCGCCAACTCGGTCTCTACATCGACGCCGACGTCATGCCCACTGATCCCATCGACGGGCCCTTCCAATCGCTTCGAAAGCTCTCCGTCGGTGCCTCAAGCATCACGGCCGCAGACCCTGTCGCCCTCTTCCTCAGCCAGCTCTGCTCGCCGTGCTGCGAGATCGTGTCGGGCTTCCGCTGGCCGGACGCATACGGCATCGCGCTCGACAACGCGGGTATCTTCGACGAGCGCCGTGCGAGGATATGCGAATTCTGGGTCCGATGGAATGAGGTGCAGAAGATCCTCCCAGTGGTGGTAAGAGCGCGCATGGAGGAGAGAGATCGATGTCTAGGAGGCCGGTCACCGGGGTCTGGGACGCCGGAACTGATGGCAAACCGAAGCTTAACAGGGAGCCCCCGTCAGGACATCCTCTGCGACTAGGAGGCCCTTGGAGGCCTCTCGCACTGAGGTTGCCTCTCCTGCGTTGTATTGTAGACGACCTGTATATTTGGTGCTCACTAGTACTTCCCTACATCATTGACTACTATCATCTGACTGAAAGTTCCCTCCCAGGCCGCGTCGAGTTTGCACGGGTTGGAAATATGAGCGATTGCTATGAGCCCACTGAGCGTCCCCTCACGGGTGCTTGAGTACGGGCCTCTGTAACACCGAACAAGCAGGAGCGTTGCTCAGACCACTGGGGGCTGTCCGCCCCCAAGAATGCCTCTTCTGAAGTTGTCCATGTGGAATTCTCAGCAGCCCGACATAGGATATAATCTGTACCTCTCCAACCTTGAGCATTGTGACCCACGAATCACGTCAACCAAAGCACATGTCGGACCTTGCGCTGAATGAGTCGGTTCAAGGATCTCGCCATGTGCAACTGACCGACTTGCGAACTAGATGGAGGTATAATATGTATTGAGCAACGCTCATGTTCGTGATATCTCCGAGGAAACAAACTGTATCATGTTACAATCTTTGCTTTGACATACATCGTTTCATTCATTTGTCTCGTGTTCCCGTCTGTCCATACCTGCCGGTGACGTGCTGCCATGCTGACCACCGCTCGCGTCAGCGACTTCTACGCAGAACAAGAGGTCAAGTGCTCTTGGGCGTCGCCTTCGGCACTCGGGATGGTACCTTCTGTTGGTAGAAATGCGCCATTATCATCCCAGTATGGGTGACCGTCAGGTTGAACAGCGGCTGGGTGGCATTCTGTGTTCGGGAAATCGGCATTGGGAGCTGTCATTCAGTGTACATGGGTGGGAGGACGCTCACCACACGGTTCGCAGAGCCACCAACGAATTTGTCCGCGCCCTCGTCTTCCAACCAGCACAAGGCCTCGGCGAATGACTCTCGGCGCAATATGTCCGCACGTCCCTGTTCATCTACGGACCCAGCGGTCACTGTGACCGGTGAGCAATCATAATAAGATGCGAAGCAGCCAACGGATGCTACACACCAGCTATTTTCTGCGCAGCGCCTGCGTCCCAACTCTGGATAAGATCATCTTTCCGCGATTGGTCGGGGACAACGCGGTGCTGTGCCGCGGAAAGTCCGGCGAGACAATACAGCGTATGGTACGAATCGGGTATTCTGACAGATGGCGTCAGCAGTGACGACGGCGGCGGTTCAGGACCACACTGGCATGCGGCGAATCCTTGTGCGAACCACCGCATACGAGGCAATCGAACTTACTTTGGCGGCTTATCCCTCAGTCCGCCGGCAGGATGCTGCCCGGCGAACAAGACGTATTCCTGCAGCGCTTCGCGATTGAATAGTGTGTCTGTGCGTCGCGGATTAGCTCGTTCCACCCACGCCGCGCTTGTGTGCAGCGCAGAGTCCGGTCATCATACACGATGAACGGATCCCGAACTGCTCGGAGGATGTACCCACCATCGATGTCGTGCCACTCATTGTCCTCCGTAGACGCCTGAGTGTTCTCTACCGGAGTCACCGTGTCGTGTGTCGTAGGAGCGCCTTCTCCTAGTAAAGCATCCACAAGCGGGAAACATCCGCCTACCCACCAACTGTAGCAACCATCGACGAGCTTATTTGTCCTGCCTTTGAATCCGCCTAGTTCGATCCCTGTGCCTTGCATGTGCGTGAGCCATCTCAGGAGCGATCGCAAGTTGATTGTAGGGGGTGCGCGGTCGATGACAGGAGCTACTGCAGATGGTGACTTGTAATGGGTACGGATGTAGGGCTGAAGCAATATCCATGAACCTAGTGCGCAGAACGTGTAGCCACCATGAGCTTCGCCTAGGACCGGTCGAGGGGCCGTTGGATCATGACCATCTAGAAGAGACTCCATGAGCCGAGAAAAACAACGTGACGCGAATCATGTACGCACCGTTGCTAAATGCCCAATCGGGGAAGGAGGCATTACCGAAGCCACCCTCATATGTTTGACAACTCGCGATGAATTCCGGTACGCCCTCCAATAGTTCAGGAGTCAATAGGTTGAGCATGGTCGCGACAGCCAGGAGGCAATATAACCCTCTGAGAAATTCGCCTTGTCAGTGAAGCTAAGACGGAACAACACTTGTAGGTGTACATGCCTCACGTCCACCTCGCCATGGTGGCACACAAGGAACGATCCATCGGGTTGCTTCACTGACATGAAGAAGTCGTACATCTTCTTTCTGCGCTTCAGACGTTACCTGAAATGTGAGCGAGGGAGACGATGATTTAGCTACCTGTCGATGTCATCCCAACCACCTCCTGGTCCAGGCTCTCCAACGATCGCAAGTGCAGAGACGGCAGCGTAGGTGGCTAGGAGGTGCGGAGCCTGACCGGGGCCCCCTCCAAAACCACCATCCCCGTGTTGCATGGCTAACACTTTCTCGCGTGCCCTAGGATAGACATATCAACATCGTTGAACGTCAATGTGTGGGTGGGGTGCGCGAAGGGGGTCGATGTCTGTAAGTAAGGCGGGCAGACTTACTTCTGCTTGGTTTTCCCATCCATGCCGACACCAAGGCAGCTGAACGCTTGGAAGGTCCAGTACATCAACCAAGCTTGACTCGCATCCTGTCCTGTATACTGCTGTGGGAGGCCTTGCCGTAGGTTCCGCAGGAGGTATGGTAAATGAAGGTTTCGCTGCAGCACAACAGGCACATTCTGGCTAGGGTCTCCAGATTGCAAAGACTGAGGTAGGTGGGTAAGGAGTATCTGTTCGGTGGACGCTTGGAGACAGGACGTGACGGTCGGGTAGCCATCTGTGGGCGTAGGTCGTAGGTCGCGAGCAGGCGCCATGTAGCGCAACGAGTTCAAGAGAGTCGTATAATAACCGTGACGGTGTAGACCAAACAAAAAAGCTCAAGTGAGTACAAGGCCACAGGACGTTGAGCTTGCACAGAGATCAAGGCTTGCACAGAGATAAAGCAGGGTCACGACGAAACCCTGCATGGTGGACCGGAATAGGTCTATTGTCCTCCCCACAAGCGCCGTCAGGTTTATAGGTGCAATAATGCCTCGCTTACAACTCTCTAGCGATACAGTTTTGTATATTCAACTACAGGGCAGCACACAGTTCGTCTACATCAAGTCCGTTCCCCTATCGTCGTTTTTTTTTGCTGAAGCATCAGCGCATCACACCTACAAGATCCTCTCAGTGAGGCCGAGCCCCTCTTCCTCAACCTTAGCCCGGAGGATGTTGCAGACCTCAGGGCTGTAAGGAGCGTGGACTCCAGGTGTGTTCAGAATGCCGTCGAGGACGAGCTGAACAGCAATACCACATGGGACGCCCACATAGACAGCCATAGCGGAGTGGCCCGTCGGGTCGCCATACGCCTCCAAGGTAGATGTAATGGTCTCCTACACGCGCATCGTCAATCACCAATGTTACCACTCCACCGTCCAGAACCAACGTACCTGCTTGCCATCGGGGTACTCGACCACGAACTTGTGCTGGAGCATGACGAAGTCCCGCTCGCCCTCCTCGAACTTCATGAGGTTCTCCATGCGGGCGCAGAGCGTGTCAAGCAGGTTTCCGTCGCGCGGCTTCACCTTCTCCGTCGAGAACAAGCCAAGCCACTTCAATCCAGATATGATGCGGTGGCTCTCGGAAGCGTCGGGGAACGCGCACAGCTCCTTGACCTTTGCGATCAGTGTGCTGAACGCGGTACCATCAGTGGGGATCCATGGCCTGCAAGATGGAAACTTACCTCTCGCTGGCATCGCTCGCGCCAATAGCCTTCTGCATGACCTCCGCCCATGTGAGGTTCTCAGATAGCCAATCCTTCGTCTCGGGATTCAGCCAGCCCAGCTTGACGAACGCCTTGACAAACTCCGGGAAGCCCTGGTAGCGGAGCGTGCCGCGGACGACCGTCTGTGCCTCAGGGATGTCGTAGAACTCGCGGAACGGCACAGAGTTGCGGTTCGGGTACGCGACGAACGCGTACGGGGGCGAGATGCAGTACGGCTTCGCGGTGGCCATCAGGTCCTTGCCGTCCACGCTGACCTCCTTGCCGCCCTCGACGAACGACGCCGAGTTCAGGAGCGCAAGGAGCGCGCCGCGCGCGGACCACGAAAACTTGTAGCCGAGCGGGTTGCCCGACGCCTCCGGCGCGGGCAAGCCGCCGCAGTACGAGTAGAACTCCTTCACTTTGCCGCCCTTGGTGTGCACCTCGTCGATCACCTTGACTGCGTACAGATGGTCCACGCCGGGGTCAAGGCCGATTTCGTTGAATACCACGATGCCCGCCTCCTTCGCGGCCGCATCGAGCTCGCGCATCGCAGGGCTCACGTAGCTCGTCGTCACGACGTGCGTCTTACCCTTAATGGCCGCCTTGATGACTGCAGCGTGATGGGTGTACGGGATGAGCGAGATGACGAGATCGTGCTCCGCGACCGCCTTCTCAAGGGCCTCGGTGTTGCTCGCGTCGAGGGAGATGGCGGTCGTCTGCGGGAGGTCTGCGGCGAGAGCCTGCGCCGTCGCGAGCGTCCTGCACGCGATCGTCAGCTTGTTCTCGGGCTCGCGCACCACGTATTCGGCGGCGGGGCGCGCAACCATGCCGCTTCCGAGTAGAAGCACCTTCTTAGGCGGCCTTCCAGTGTCTTCCTTGCCCAGCTTGGGCGTGATGTTCTTGCCCTCCTCCACGAGGGCACGGCCGAACTCGGGCAGAACGAAGGCAGCCTTGTGCACCTCCGCGTTGTAGTATCGTGTAGACTTCACCGCGCGCAATGGCTCGCGTATGTTTCGGTTCGCCTCTTTTGAGCACACGACGAACCCGATCTGACCAGATGGGTACGTTGGGATCGTCGTAAACGCGTACTCCGCGACCGGGAAGAGCTCGCGGGTTGTCTTGCGGAGCTCGTTGATGAGAGGAAGGTGCAACCACAAGCACTCCCCCTGAGTAGATATGTGTCCACCGGGCGTGAGTGCGTCGTGCAGCAGCTGGAAGTACGGCTTTTGGAATAGGGACGCGGCAGGGCCGACGGGGTCAGAGGAATCGGTGACGATCACATCGTAGGTAGACGTGTTCTCCTTGAGGAACTTAAAGCCGTCTCCGACGTGGACCGTCACACGTGGATCAGAAAGGAGCGAGGACATGTGCGGCAAATACTTCTTTGAGACTCGGATGACAGCCTGTGCCATCGTTAGACATGGGTGTGGTAGGCAAAGTACAAACAACATACCTCGTCGATGTCGCAGAGCACAACGTGCTCAACCACGTCGTGCTTCAAGACTTCGCGCACAACACCCCCATCTCCACCACCGATGACGAGGACCTTCTTCGGGTTCGGGTGGCTAGCGAGAGGGATGTGGGCAATCATCTCCTGGTAGCTATGTAACGATCAGAGTTGATCATAAACCTCCTCGAGTTCACTCACGAGAACTCGTCGCGTTCAGTGCACTGAATAACACCGTCAAGGATGAGCACGTTTCCATATGTCTCCGACTCGAATACGAGCACGTCCTGGTAAAGAGATTTCTCGACATGGAGAATTTTCTTGACCTTCAAGGTCATCGCTTGGCCCGGCCATTGCGAAGAGATCTCCCTGAACCAACCATCTGGGCTTGGTCAGACAATTCTTGCAACACCAAGTAAGTACTGATACATACCCTTGATTGAACGATGCGTGAGGGGGGCCATGGCTAGTGATGGTTTGGATGCAGGGTCTCCGGCACTGGCAGACAGAACCTTGACTCGAAGTTAGATCGCTCAAAATCTCGATCATAAGTCAGTGAGCGATTAGATAAGTAGCCGATCGCTGCCGTAAAGAGTTGCGATAACCTACCAGAAATTGATACTACTTACTATCACAATGTGAGAGGCCAGCACCTGGACGCCCAGCGTGGGGTGTGCATTCCACACCCGGGGGGTTAGGCAATGAATGGCAGAGTTGGCCGGACCTAGTTCAGATTCGGACTGAGAGACGGAGACGCTTTACCAAGCGAACCGTCGCCCACCCAAATGGCACACCAGCCGGGTGGAAGACCCGTCCAAACCACGGACGGGTGATACAAGAACACACCTCCCCACCAACCCTACGTCGTAATACCCTAGACACCAGACAGAGACCAGCTAGAAACTACACGTAGCAGAAACATAAGAACCCGAACTAAAAACCTCCCGCGCGACGACAAGCAGCCAAAACACAGCGATCAGCCCACAACAAAGGCCGCGCAAGCCGCGGCACAAACAAAGTGCAAAGCACCCAACACAAAACCACAACAAACCTAAAAACCCATGAGATAACCAAAGAGGGAATAAATAAATAAAAAGCAAAAAATACCCGGAAATGCCCAGCCACCAGGTAACACCGAAGAAACCCCGGCCCGGAGAAACTCTGGCGCCGGTGCCACTCGCTCAGCCACCGGTCAGCCACTGGTGCCACTCACCCATCCTCCAACCCTTTGAGGACGCAAAAATGGTCCAAGACCACCGGAGAAATTGCACAGAGCAAGAGGAAGAACCATAGAAGAGTCACTGCAAACCTGAGACTCCTTGAAGAAGAACACGACCCTAAAAAATTAAAGCGAGGTGGAACCGCGGGCGATACGCCCGTCCGGAGCGCCGGAAGGAAGTATAAAAACCATACACAACCCCCCATCCCCTCAGGAAGATCCCAAACACCTCAGGATGAACCACGAAACAACCACCCACCTCCATGGGTCATTGAAACCCGCACCCGAACCTCCTACGCCCGCAATAACGCGAACCCCCTCCTGTTACGTCCTCCCGCCGCTCGAACTACCGGACGTTGGAGAGACAATAATCCCCCTACATGTACTCCCCCTCCCCACAGCAGACCAGGGAGCACTTCTCATATGGACCGTCGACGAACGTCCGAGCAGGAAAGTACGGTACGGGCAGTTGGTCTCCATGCGGACACCAGAGTCCCACACGGGAATTGGCATGCTGACAGCCGTGTCCGAGCTGAGGCGCTACTGGATCACGTGGACGGTCTCCAGCGACTCCGCCCGATGCAAAATCTGCATCCCAACGTCGTGGACGGTCTTATCTGGAGTCGAAGCCGTCGCACACGAGAAGCATTACATCACCCTACCCAGCTCCCCCCCGCCACATCGCGAAGACCCAATATGGAGGTTACCCTCCTTCGTAATCCCATACCCCTACAAAACGGACACCACGCCCGACGAGAAGGAACTCATGCACAAAAAACTCGAAGCCATCACGATGAGGAAATGGCAGTGGGGAGTGGTTAGAGCCGGCAAGGACGGAAAGAAAGTGTAGCGGAAGGCGAACAAAAGTAGCAATAGGATACTACGGGAATGTAACTCCGTGACAAGCGTGGAATGCGCGACTAAAATAGAAAAGGCACCTGTAGGAAAGGGAAGTCCCGACTGGACACCGGAGAAAACTCCGAGACACTGGACAGCCGAAATGATGCCCGAAAATGAAAAAGGAAACCCAACCAGCCCACCGAACAAGAGACGAGACCTCGGAGACAAGGCATAGAAACCGCAGAAGGCGAGGAAATACACATAACTTCGAAATAAGCGAAAAGAAACACGAACGGAAGACGACGATAACGGAGGACGAGAACGAGAAAGAACCAAACCAAGAACAAGCCACAGACAAACCAACGACGTAACACGACCAAATAATACAAAAAGGGCACAAACGGAGCAAACCGGAAACCGCACAAAGAAAGGCACATGACGGCCCCACACCACGACAAGGCAAGGCACAGCCCGAGCGCCAAGTCCCATCAACGTGCCGAATTGAACAATCCGGCCGACCACAGCCACGTCGATCCTGCCCGCCCGCCACAGACCAAACCAACACTCACCCAACCCCACCACATCAGGAAAAACACTTTTGGCGGTAAAGCATTCGGGCGCTAGCAAAGAGCACGCTTAGAGCCTTGAAAACGCTTTGGGCTGCTCTTCGCGATAATGCGCACCAGTGTAATTCCTCTTTAAGTAGTTGTAAAGGCTAGCAGTATCATCTCATCCCTCTGAAGATGTCACAGGGATTTATACAC
>KE504274.1:0-33254 GCA_000344655.2 Fomitopsis schrenkii | reverse complement strand
ATCTCATGCCTTTCTTCCCTGATTAGAATTGGCCAGGAGTTTTCACTGTCGCCATATGTAGCCCCGTCTCCCCTCAACGCGGGCCCGTTCTGGGAGGAGCTCCTGCAGGCGTTCTTTTGCCTGCAGGAGATGGTCATGCCTTTGTCCCACCCTCCCCCTGCTGGCACGTTGCCCATCATCCGTCGCTTGGGAGCTCGAGCAGGAACCGATGGCTGCGCATGGGTAAGAGACCAGATTCCTACATTCTTCGACCCAGGCTTTGTGCCGTCGAGGGGCCGCCGCTACTATGCGTTCAAGGCAGAGGCGCAACAAGACGTCATGTCTCTCAGCGCCGTCCAGCAGTTCTATGGGGGCATCCTGAAAGGTACTGCCACGGCTGCTGCAGAATGGGGCCATAGACGGGTCGACAAAGCCCTGCATGCCCATTGTGCTCGAGTGCAGGGAGGCGGCGTTGTAGATCGTGTGGAGACGGATCCTGAAGAGTCCGCGGAGGGCAGCTCCATAGACAGTGATGGTAGTGGAGGAACTGGGGAAGATGAGGAGCACTTGGAATGGGACTGATGTCGTGATAGTGAGCGGGGTCTTCTTGTCGGCAGCGTACCGGACAATAGTAGCTGGGGTCAACTTGAACTAGGAGATTGGCTGATACGATGTACATATCTCTGGACTTTGTTCTTGTATACTGGCATTCCTGCATGGTGTTGTATGGATACATAAAATGTAGTTCTACGAAACCGGGATACATTACATGTGAGCAGAGAGTACAACAGTGGCAGAAAATAGTTGGAAATAAAGTGTTCTACATGGAGCCTTGGGGTTAAAAACACCCCGGCTGATGTACAGACGCTCTGTAGACTCGTGGAAAGTACGAGTGCAAACAATTAGTGTTTACAGAGTAGCTCAAAGTCTTTTAAAGTCTCTTCTGCTTCTCTTCCCTAGCGCCCAAATGCTTTCGCGCCAAAAGTGTTTTTCCTGATGCGAGAGCAACATGAGATCGGAGACAGACAACCCTCAACTTGTCCTGCGAAGGTTCAAGACGACGGTGCGAGAAATGGCGCGGAGAAGGCTGAAACAAAAAATACCCAAACTCACCGCAGAGATCACTCGCCTGACACGCCTTAGAGACTCCATCCAGAACACGCACGGATTCGCCGAGAAGGGAGCAGCTCAAGAAGAGGCCTCCGCTCTCCAGAGCCGTATTCTTGAGCTCGAGTTAAAAAGACACGGCCGCACCCAGATCGCCACCAAGATGCACTACAACCTAAATGCGGAACGTGTTAGTAAATACTGGTCGGCTGTAAACAAAGAGCGAAAACCAAGAGACCTATTCTACTCGCTGAAGAAGCCACAGAGCGACGAGTACGAGAGACGATCAGACCGGATGGCCGAACTAGCACGCGACTACCACAATGACATACAACACACCGACGTGGATTACGACCAACCGAGAACGGACCGGGCTAAAGACATCGAAGACGCCCTCCAGGACGTCGATGCCCAACTGTCAGATGTTGACGCAGAGACCCTCCAAGCAGAAATAATGCGCGAAGAAATAGAAGACGCCCTGAAGAAAGCGGGCTGCGGAAAAGCGACAGGACTAGACGGCTTACCCTACGAATTCTGGTCCAAACTGAAAACCATGTGGGATAAGAGTGACGAGCGATCATCCCCGAGATTCGACTGTATTGGCCTCCTTTGGAATGCCTTCATTGACCTTGAGCGCAACAGACCTTGCAAAGATGCGGCTTTCGCTGAGGGATGGCTATGCCCGCTATATAAGAAAAAAGACAGGAGGGATATAGCAAACTACCGACCTATCACCCTGCTCAACACCGACTACAAACTATACACGAAAGTCCTAGTGATGAGACTCGCAACGGTGATCCATGACATTGTCCACCCTGACCAGGCAGGGTTTATACCGCGACGACAGATCACCGACCAGACACAGTTGTGCAAAGTAATGGTCGACTACGCGGAAGCCGTCGAAGAGAACGGCGTGATAATCGCGCTTGACCAAGAAAAGGCATACGACAAGGTAGCCCATGACTACCTATGGACCGCGTTAGCGAAATTCGGACTGCCGGACCCGTTCATAAGGAGAATAAAAAACCTATACCGCTTCGCAGAAACGATAGTCATACTGAACAGGGAAGCGAGCACCCCCTTCCTGGTGACACGAGGAGCTCGCCAAGGAGACCCACTATCTTGCCTCGTCTTCGACATCGCAATAGAGCCCCTAGCTTGCGCCCTTCGAAAGTCACCTATCCGAGGCTTCCAGATACCGGGCGCGGCGAGAGGACTAGTAGCCTCCCTGTTCGCGGTAGTGTTTAAAAGTCCGGTCCAGTCCGGTTTTATTGCCTTTTTAGGCAAGGACCAGGACCAGGACTGGTCCCAGACCAACCCCCTAAAGGGTGGGACCAGGACTGGACTGATTGGGACCAGTCCTTAGCAGTCCAGTTGCACTCAAAGACCAGTCCAGACCTGTTGCAACTGTACATGCAGTCCTGACTGGTCCTGACTGGTCTAAACTCAGTCTGGACTGGTCTTCTGTATACATTCTCATCTACTGGCAGGTAGAATAAAATGTAGGTAGTCTCATTCTGTGGTACATACACACAAAAATGCTTCATATCCCTTGCTCTTCCTCAGTATCCAGGTTCATGACTCCTGATGTCTCTTTCTAGACTCACATACATGAAGGACACAATAGCTGCTGTGGTAGTACATGGTTTCTATGTACACATAATTCTAGAACAGTCACTGTCATATTTATGGTATCTCTTTGCATGCAATTATTGTGGATGTAACAGCATTATGCCTCATTTATCCCTCCTCAGAGCCTTGTATGAGTGGATATATTGGAGTTGGCATAGGACTGGTTGAAACTGGTTCTAACCAGTCCTTGGTCAGTCCATACAGAATCCCCCAACCATCAGGGACTGGGACTGGACCACTGAGGACTGGTCCCTCTTGCGCCAGTCCAGTCCAGTCCTTCCAAGGTCAGTCCTGGTCCAGTCCCAGTCCTTTTCCAGTCTTTGGACTGGACTTTCAAACACTAGTTCGCGGACGACACGTCCACCTTCCTGGCTGCCACAGACCGCTGGTCCACAATCTGGATCGTAATCGGTCGATGGTGCCGTGGGTCCCGAGCAAAGTTCAACACGGGGAAGACGGAAGTCATCCCCGTGGGTCGGCCAGAGTACCGCGCCGCAGTACTAGAACATAGGTCGATCAGTGGAGTCGAAGGTGATGAGCACGAACGCATACCCGACGACATACACATAGTCCCGGACGGGGAAGCCGTGCGCATACTTGGCGCATGGGTAGGAAATGGCGTAGAACAGATAGCAATATGGGCGCCGGCCATAAAAAAGATCAAAGATTTCCTGGAACGGTGGGGACGCTGCCACCCCTCAATGGGCGGGAAGCGCAGCATAGTGCAAATGGGCCCTGGAGGGATATCCCAGTACCTCACCTCCGTCCAAGGAATGCCTGCCCAAATCGAAAAAGAGCTGACGAAGCTGATACGATCCTTCATGTGGGGAGAAAGGACACCAATCCCAATCAGTATGGATGCGATGTACCGAGCTGTCGAGGAAGGGGGACTGGGCCTCCTGGATATAAAAGCGAGGAACAACACCATCGATCTCATGTGGACGAAGCGGTACCTCGCACTCGGCGAGGACAGACCGATGTGGGCACTGGCGGCAGACATATTAATCAGTCTCAGCGCGTCCCGTGAAGCAGGAGCAATAAGGAAATCGGCTCAACTTAACACCTTCCTCCAAAGCTGGTCCCCCTCCATACACAAAGTGTCGAAGCTGCCTGAGTACCTAAAAAGAATGCTATCGACAGCGAAGAAATACAACGTCAGCTTCGCTGCGATCAAGATGAACCACCACATGAAATCACGCCTACCAATATGGTACCATCTAGGCGCGACACGGAAGCTACGACGCCTGAACAACACGCATACCAGCGACTGCCTCAGGATCGCGCACGGAGCCCTAATAGTCGCAGATATTGCAATGATGGCAAAGAGGGTGTGTTACCAGGAAGCAAAAGCGCCAGGCAATGACTACCTACCGGACAACTGCGAATGCGTGGAATGCACCAAAGACCGGGGGAATGGATGCAACCACCCTTGGAAATGCTGCGAAGCGGCAGGAAAAGCCCTGGCCGAGGTCCGACCTAAATGGAACCCCGAAGCAGAGGCCCCCCACGACAGCCTGACACTGACGAAGCGTCGAAACGAAATGAACGCAGACGCCATGACGGATGGAGGCACACTAACCTTCAACCCGTCCATCACGCAACGAGGGGACCTAAGTGACGCTTTCAGAGTCTTCGTCGATCCGACAGTACACGACGAGCCACCGGCCATTCGCCGAGCACGAGGCAGGATAGTCACCGCTGAATCCTGTACCTTCAACATAGTCAATCGGCTTAATAAAAGTAACGACACAGCCCCCTTATTACCAACCGGCACCGGGTACGCTGACTGCACGCAGGGCGACATCTGCAGCATCCTGGCCCAACCGGCCCTCCTGAGCGAAAGGGAATTCCCCGGAGGTGGAGCAGTAATCGCAGCCCTAGGAGCCGTCCTGGCCGCACCGAGAGACGCACCACTCGAAACAGACGACCTAGTAAGCGCACTATTCAAAAACCTCCAGAACTGGGAGGACAACGGATGGATAGGAGTTCGGGGAGCCACCTACATCAAAGCCCTAGTCAACCAGCTACGCCAGCGTAGCGCACCAACCACGTTCTCGGAGGATGAACTCGCATCCATACGCACGTCCCGTGAGGCCCGAAGAGACGCCCTGAGAAATGGGTCACTGCAACTCCTACAACCTATAGAAAGAGCAGCCTTCCGACTATCAGGAGCGAAGCTCGGCGCACTGACACAGGCCACTGCATACAAAGGAATCAGGGAGCTCACCGCCCCGCCTCCTCGCACTTCCACCACGACTACAATAGCCGCCATCCGTGGTCATCTGCACAACATCCCAGATGCCGAGGACGAGGAACACGACATATGGAAAGGAATCCGCCTACAGGATATAAGATGGACAGTTACAGACTTCCTCTGGAAAGGCATACATGAAGCGCACCGGATAGGCAAGTTCTGGCTCAAAATCCCGGGCCATGAAGATCGGGCACTGTGCACGAGATGTCACAAGCGCGACTCCCTTGACCACATCCTGTTACATTGTTCAGAAACAGGACAGGAAACTATCTGGACTCTGGCAAAAGCCGCATGGGAGAGGAAAGGCGTCGACTGGACACCAATAAGGCTACACGACATCCTGGCAATCGGACCGAGGTCACGCGCACTTGTACGGGACAAGCCGACACCGGGACACCTAGCCAGATTCTGGCGTATCCTCGTGTCCGAAAGCGCACACCTGGTATGGCGACTTAGATGCGAGCGGGTCGTTGGACACGCCGGTGACGAAAACTGGCGCCACTCCGAAGAAAGTGTCGCCACTCGATGGTTCGCAGCAATGAACACAAGGCTGAGACAAGACGCGACAGGAACCAACTCCAAATATGGAAGGATACATCAGGAAAACCCCTCCGGTAGAATTCACGAAGAAAGTAGAGAATACTGATAAGGCTCGGATAAATACGAGAATGCGGTGAAAGTCGTCATAATCCTATGGCGGCCATTGAAAGACAAGATAATCCAGCGAAAGTCATCATAATTGTATGGCAGCCATTGAAAGACAAGATAATACAACCAAAGCTGTCTTCATTCTTTAGATGCCATTGAATGGCAAGATAAACCCGTGAAAGGCATCATCCCTGCCATCAAATGACAGGATAATGCGACACAATGAAAGTAGACCAAAATATATTGTAGTAGCGACGTCAATTCTTGTACATGTCTCAATAAAACGTTGTGGGACGCTCCAGGATGATCTGACGAGACGACCTATTTGTGTTCGTGGTGTCGACCCGGTACGTCCTAAGTCTTGCCCTCCCCTGGTATTGCGCACCATCATTGCGAACAGCCAGACGGAATCCGGCAGCTCACAAACGTTTCGGTGCACGAACGTTCCTTGCACCCGCGCAGTACGTACGCCGTGCCGCACTCTCTTCTACTCTTCGCTGATGTCGTCCGTGGTAGCTTGCGGCCGTGTGCGACGCGGTGCAGTGGTCGCCGTCGTACGTTTCCGCGCCGCTCCCGTCTCTACCCCTGTGCCGACATCGCCCGTGGTGGCTCGTGTCCGTTAGGTCGTGCACGGCGTGTTGCAGTGGTCGCCAAAGGTGGTGTCTCCGGATCAAGCTCACAGTTTGCGCGCTGATGTGTTTGCACAGGGCGTGTCCTCCGCGCACGTGTGTGAGCGAGCTGCGTAATGCACAGTGCGATCTCCGGACACGTCGCGCTGCTTGCTAGCCAGCAGCGTGGTAGGTGGGGATGCAAAAGATCGGTACGTACCTTGCGCAGACCGTCTCTCGAACATTGACGTCCACTTGCTCCCCGCGCATCCTCGGTATGCGGTGATCGAGGGCTGGTACCTCGCTCATCTTCGCGCATGGTACGTCCGTCCAGCTGTGTCAATGTTGTCGATCGATCTAAGTCATTTCCATGGCCCACCATTCGGCGCTGGGGCCCGTGCCCTAGCTTCATGTCGACTTGCTGGTGCATCCATCCATCCATGCACGGGAGAACTGTGATCCACCGCTCGCATGCTGCAGTGAGCGGTGAAGGCTACGAGAACGGGGACAGGTACGTACCCTGACCGCCATTGTGTTCATGCGTACAACAAGCATCTCTGTCCCATCTTCCCAGTGAGCCAGTCTGCGCGGGCTGCCCTCTTGCATCTTCCTGCGGCCTCAGTGTCGCTTTTGCAGCATCGCGAAAAGCTGTCGTGGCAGCTTGAGATGCCAAGTTGCAGTACGTGCCAGCCAGACGAAGGGACACGAATACGCGTCCCCTGTGCCACATTGCAGGCCTGCTTCTCACCAACGGGCGCGGAGGCAGCAATAAAATGGTTGACTTGCATGCACGGGTGTTCGGAACCCGCCGACTCGTTGTTCGCGGGTCCGAGGTGGGTCCTGGTGGGTCTCTGGCAAGAGGAGCGAAGCGCATACGCGTCAGCGTAACATTCCGGGAATTGCCGGCTCTCCCGCAATGATACGACTTACTCTCTTGCTTCCTAAGTTACTTTTCTCTCCCCACTAACTCCTGCGTCTCCAACCGCTTTCCTCTCCCCCCATGTCACCGCGCCGCTCGGGGTGGACTCAGTTCTGTCCAGCCCTCGCGAGCTCATTGCAAGACAGGCCAGCTTGAAAGAGAAGGAGCAGGGACAGTCAAGCGAAGGCCCAGACACATACGAGGTGATCGTCGATTAACACTATATCGGAGTAGATGGCAATGAGATCTAACTCGAACTAACCACCTTGCTCATCGAGGGCATTCGGTCAACCTCCTGAAGACCAAGGAGTGTTAGCAGCAAACCTTCTCGCCCACTTTGTGATCCATGAACTCATTGGAGTGCTCATCCACATCCACGAGCTCCAGGTGTGTTTTGCTTCCCGCCACTAGGATATCTTGTTGATGAGCGCACTTCTTTCCTAGGAGTGCAGCCCACTGTCGATGGCGAGACACAGACACAACCAGTGCCTGGTTTCAAATGGCTCATCTACCAAGTGGTCGTTCTCGTGCCTTTTGCTGTCCTTTCCTTCCCGTTCGATGTCGAGGGCGGCCAGATACTCGTAGTAGGTTGTAATGATTCATTCTGCCTCCTTCCGTATTGCTGAACTCGAGATCACCAATTTCAGACGTTGCGGAGCCCGAGCCAGCACTCTTGCATGTCGAGCAGCCCTGGTTCACGCCTTTCCGCCGCGGGTGCGTGACCACTGATCCTAACGCGCGCCGCGTGCACGCGCACAGTGTGGTCGCCCTTGGCGATCGGGACGCCGACAGCCTGTTCGACCTCTCGAACAAGGTGGTCGGCCGCGCCTTGGAGGGCTACACAGAAGAGCCCATCCTGCTCGCGCCCTTCACGCGTGACATCGCGGACTGTCTGGCGGAGGACGGCGGAGGCGGGGCTGTTCAGGAAATTCGTGTGCGAGTGCCTCCTCACCGAGTTCGCGGTCTGGTGGGACATGGTGAGTCGGCGCTGCCCTCACGCAGCTCGCCCGATGCTGAGATCCTGCCCGCGCAGGACCTACCCACGTCCGTAGGTATGCTGCGATACGAGTCGCTCTGGGACGTTACCCGCTTCTTTGATACGACCTTCGCGCTCGCCACCTTCGTCGGGCAGGCCCCACAGCAACTCGGCGGCCAACTTCTTCGCAAATATCTTCCCTCCCTCGCAAGACTGGCCTGCCAAGACCACAGTTGATTTCGTGACTGAGATGTGTGACCTTGATATGAGAGTGTTGGTGCTTAGATTCGTTCGAGCGAGGGCTATCTACGGAGTAGTCTACTGTGTACTATATACAGCCAATCCATTGCTTATCCAAAAATGAGAGCATGCAGTTTAGGAATTGACAATCTTGTGTCACCGAAACAAACGAAAGTGGTGAGAATTTGTTGAGAAGCTTACCCAAATTCAACCTAATTCTAATGAATTCATATCGGAGGCTGGTGGGGGTAGCGAATTCTCGATAATCGAGCGAATCAGAGAAAGGTTGTAATTCACCTGCATTCGACAGAAAAAGTGGTAATTACTTCGAATTACGCGGGGAGGGTTTTCCTGATGTAGCCCTCAAGAAAGGCCTTGTCCTACATACGTGGCAACATGTACTAGGAAATGAGAAAGCTCTGCCTGCAGACTGGACAGTGATACGTAGGGTTTTAGTGGGTATGGACCCAGAGCTGGCGAAAGAGCCGGACCAAGGAGAACGTCGAGTCCCACACTGACCGCAAGGTTGTGCGTAAATGCATTTTCCCCGAGAGCGCCGCAGGTTTTCCCTGCAAGCTGGCCGAAACCAGAGGTGTGACCAATTGTCAAATGCTCCGGTTTCGTTAAGGCCCTCCAAAAAAAAAAAAAAAAAAAGAGTCGACAGGGGTGCCCCCGCCCGCAAGGCGGACGGGCGCCCACCGCGTCTTAGCACCATTAGAGTTTGCTTGTTCAATTGCGGCATATAAATGCAGAGTTCATCATCATCATAGGGGCCACTATATACTCGTGCGCCTCCCAGGCTCCTAAAACCAGCCGTCCCAGTGTTCTCGCTCGTTCATGTCGATAGTGCAATTCAAGGCTGTATTATACGATAGAAAAATTAGACACTTGAAAGTTTGGACTTGCCAATTCGAGACCGATTTTAGCCGAGAAAGACGAGGAGAACACTGTAGGACGGCTGGCCAAACTGGTCCCCGAGGCATGCCCGAGCTTTGGCTCTTTCTCTGTCAACCAAGCAACCCAGCGGTGTACCCCTATATTAGGTGTTATTTCTCCTGTTTTCTGCCGCATCGGCAAACACGAGCATTTCCGATCGGATCTGCATGTCTAGCCAGCACTACGGTAGCATCGTCGACCTGAATTCTATTCTGGAAGCACCCACTGTATTCTCGACTGATCATGTCATCGTCCTCCTGGTCAATCAAAAGAATACGCGATCTCGTGAAAGCTAAATTCAAAAAACGAGCATGCTTGTTCCAGATCAAGGTAGCTCGTGCGCTCAGAAAACAGAAAGACGTTGTTGCCGTAGCTGCGACTGGCTCCGGAAAGACATTATCATTCTGGATTCCGCTGCTCATGGCCCTCGACGATGGAGAGGACAAGTGCATCATAGTTGTGACGCCCCTCAACCTCCTTGGGAAGCAGAATGTGGGCCTTTTGAGTGCCGCAGGCCTTCGCGGAATAGCCATAGACGGCAACAATGCTACAAATGAGACTTTCCAGGTGAGAAACAAGTGCGAGAGTATATTATTGGCACTTACATTTGCCAGGACGTCGCTGCTGGGAAGTACCATGTTATTGTCATCAACCCCGAGATTCTCATGCAGGAAGGAGGGCATTGTGAGCGACTCTGGAAGATCCCTGCTTTCACTTCGCGGCTTCTCTACTTCGTTTTCGACGAGGGCCACTGCATACGGGAGTGGAGTACCTTCAGAGAGCAGTACAAGCACGTCGGAAGCCTACGTCACCTCATCCCTGAGACGATCCCTTTCTACGTCACGTCTGCCACACTCCCAACGCCGCTGCTATTGGATGTCATGGAGATCCTGCAGCTTCGGAAAGGACATACCGAATTCATCCTCCGCTCCAACGATCGCCCTGACATTGCGCTGGGCATCCACAAGATGCAGTATGCAGCGTACACATACCAAGACCTTGGATTCCTGATTCCAGATGGCTACCAGAATGACGACCCTCCTCCCCCCAAGTTCTTGGTCTTCTGTAACAGCAAAGCCGAGACAGAAGCTGCCTGTCTGTTTCTACGTTCACGGCTTCCTGGAAATACAGGCCTTCAGAAAATCAAGTACTTTCACGCAAGCATGTCAGAGTTCTTCCGCACCGACGAGTATGAAGCTTTCCGGGATGGGGATACATTCGGACTTTGCGTCACTGACGCATTTGGAATGGTGAGTTATGCTCTGATATGTACGTGGCAGTGATCAGGACTAAGCTTCAAGTATAGGGTCTCGATCTCACCGGAATTCAACTCATAGTCCAATGGAAAGCCCCGATGAGTATGAATACGTTGTGGCAGCGATTTGGCCGGGCTGCGCGAGGGCCAGGGGAGTTTGCATTTGCCATCTTGATTGTTGAGAAACAATACTTTGATGACGAGGTCGCAAAGAGGGACGAAGCGAGAGAAAAACGGCGAGCTCAGGAGAGGCGGAAGCGTCAAAAGGCACTTACAGCAGCTGCCCCTCAGAAGAGACAAGCGCAATCCGATACAAACGATCGACCTTGCCCGCCCTCAGTCGCTCCTCCGGCGCCGAACAACGTACCACCTACACATGGCCAAGATGACTCCGAGTCTAGCTCTGACGAGAACGATGACATACCGGATGGGGGTAGTGAAACTGGAGATCCGATTATTCCAGATGGCGTTGAAGGAGAGCGACTGGAGCTTCAAGTTGAGGTGGTCGATCGCGGTGTGGCTGACGAGGAGCGGCGGCGCTTATACGATCAACGCACTGAGCGGAAGTCCAAGGGTACAGGACAAGACAAAACCAACCGCGAGCCTCAGCCTGCGATCCTTGACTTGATCAACGCAGACATCCGCAACATTGGCTGCAGGAGAAGAGTACTCACGCTTGTATACTCAAACGATAAGCACAGTAAGCCCGATATGAACATAATCACGCACATTGTATTCTCACGCTCAGCCACAGACTTCGACCACAAGGACTGCGACCAGGACCAACCGTTAGGCTGCGCACGGTGCGCCCCAGTAGCCCCAATGGTCTGTTGTGATATCTGCCATCCACTCGCCTTCGAGGATGTTTTTACTCCAAAGCCGAGTCGAACAACGCGAGGTCTGCGAAAGTCAACTGTCAAGCCATACGACTCTGGCTCACAAGATCATGAGCTACGACAAGCTCTCCTCCAGTGGCGCGATGAAGAGACAAGAAGGCTCTACGGATCAGCCATCCTGCATATTCACGGCGGTAGCTTTGTCCTGCCGATCGAGACAATGAAGAGAATCATTCAATGCGCTCACGCTGGGATCATATCGACGCCGGAGCAGTTTAGACGTGAAGTGGTGGCTCCTGATGAGTGGATAGACCAGTACGTACAGAGTATCTTGTCGATCATCCAGGAGGTCTATCCTCCGCCCCCCGCTGCGCCCCCATCGCCAACGACATCCTCCACGGCCCCTGTACAGGCGCCGCCAGCTGCATCGATTGCTACCGTAGCTACGGGGAGCACTGGTGGTGCAGCTAAACGAAAGGCACCAACATGCAGCAAGTGTGGACAGATTGGTCACATCAGTGCGTTATTCCCATTATGCCGATGCTCCCTCGAATAACATGCACAACCATTCCGTAGGCCGCAACAAGAATTGCCCTGCTCGCCTTGCTGCGAGCAACTCGCACCCTACAGCATTAGCACCGTCTGAGTCAGTCCCATATGCCTTTCAACATGACCCTCTCTCAGCTTCTTCTGTGCCGCTGCCATCTGGTGCGTGACAGCACTACGGCCCGTTCTACAAGGCTCAATGTCATGCTAATGAAAATGGTCGGATAGTGTCACGCCAGACTTCAGTGCCGCGTAAGTCACAGTTCACATGGCAGCAGTGTTATATGTTCATGCTCACACTATACATCTAGATCCCCATCCTCCGCATTCACCGACATGATCCCCGCACTCCCAGGCCCTGCCTCAGTGCCTTGGCTCCCTGCTTCCGACTCGCCAGTGGCCCATCCCCCTATAAACATCTTGTATTTCCCGCTCTCCGACGCGTCAGCAACTGTGTACGAGCTCTTGCGCCCTGCTATCATTGCATGCGTATTTGTATTCTCCATGTAGCGAGCAAGTTTGCGGAATGTCTGCTGAAGTCTCGGTGGTGAGTGTTTATATGTTCGGTGCTCCAACGCAAACATGTTCTCTAGACTGATCCTGATATTTTTGAAGACTTCGATTAGTGGCGACTGTTTGAGGATGCGCTGTTTCGTGTGGTTCGAAGATCGCCCCGCATATATTCTCTAATGCTTATCGTGAGCTACTGTACTGCTAAGAAAATTTGAATGTACCTTGATGTAAAGGTTATTATGTTCAACCCACCAGTCAATCGCGCGGAAGTGGTGCTTCTTACCGGTAGGATTGCACAGGATGTTCATTCGGATCGCGTGTCTGCAGCCATGAGTGAGTGATCGTGCATCCTCAATCAGAATGTGAATGCAACGTGACTGACCGAAGTGGAGCAGGATAGACATAGTGTAGGTTATAGAGAAAGCGGATCATCTGTGTTGCGTACTTTGGCTTCCCGCATCCCTTGAATATGAAGACCCATGGGAGGAAGCAGTCCTCGACTCGGCCAATGTCTCCCGTATTCATGGCTCGCGACAGCTCCTCATACAGCAAAAAGTAGCCCTCCCGCAAACGTACGTTTTCGAACTCTTCGTCGCGCAAGTCTGGGGCCGCAAAGCGCTCTTCCGTAAGCCGGGAATTTGCAATGTACTTCCTCACAAGTACGGTCGCAATTGCGTCGATTTCTTGTTCTGACGGCTTTGAATTTGCCCAGGCTTCGAGTGTTGGATGTGGCTGGCGTCCTGACGCAACTTCATGGCGCCAGCAGTCAAGCCGAGAGACGAGCCCAACATGCTGGATTACCTCATGCATGCGGCGGAAACCAGGTTTGCTCCCTATCTTTCCTGTCTCTTTTGGCCGAATCTCGGCGACTTGCTTCATCAAGCTCGTGCTATCTAGCCGAGCTTGTTGTGGCTGGATGAATATCTTCCATATCGCATCGGCGCAAGCCATTTTGAGGTGGAACAGTCCGATGATGAAGATCACCATTGCAAACCTGCGAAACGTGGACTTCTCTTCGCCGCGCGAGTGACGGATACTCTGTACACGCTCGCAGGTTGCGAGGTCACCGTGTACAAGGACCACATGATCGCCAATATCACGCCGACCAGCCTGGTCAAGATCGTCCTTGTCAGTGGGATCACCAATACCCAGCTGCTGGAACAAGGTGAGCAGAGCCTTGATATTTCCATCCACAGATGATTGATTGACGTCCATTGCGGCTGCAGGTACTTGGCGTGTTTTGACGAGCGGGATACGCTCGACATCCTCTGGTTCGCCAAGCGTCGCTAGAAAGCGGCGGAAGTACTCGGGACCGTGCGTGAACAGGTCATGTTTGAACTGCCAGGCCCGGAAACGCTCGCGGCGATCAAGGCCTGAAGGGTGCTCGACTTGGGGATGCAAGGCAAGTAGTTTCTTCCAATCAATGTGCTCAGATTCGCTCCTATTCTTGGGGTTATCTGGGGATGCTGTCCACAGATTCCGAGCACCGCACAGATCGTCCAATGCCACGCCGTGCTCAATCGGAATGAAGGTACCGGATGTCATATGGAGGAGAGAGTCGTGCGGCTTCTCAACAGTGGGGACAACGTGTTTGAGCTCAACGTCGAAGTTGTCATAGGCAACCATGGTAAGCATTGTACGTCCTAAAATTTTCATCCCCGTCGTGGCTTCCTTTGAGAGGTTTGTCACTGCGTCATCGATGGCAGTGCGCGAGATAGACACTCCGTTGCGCGACAGCAACTCAACAATTGCCTCGGGTGCGTCACACGCATGAAGGTAAAGGCCTATCACACTCTGTAGAGCATTACAGCGCTGATTCGTGCTCTGTAGCATGATGCTGATACAGAGGGTGCGTCGCTATCACCAAGCATCAGTAAGCTAACACTGTCATACCATTACAATTATCGTACTCACCATCTTCGAAACAGCATCATATCGCACTTCTTCCTTGTACGGGTCCGTCAAGCTCTCTGGGTCATCCGGATCCTCGGGTAAGGGTTCAAGACTATTCCAGTATTCCTCGTCTTCGTCTTCGTCGTCGTCATCACCAAGGTCGGCAGCATCCGGCATCTCAACGTCATCATCTCCTCCTCCCATGGCTGCCTCTGGAGAGAGATCCTGGCGTGGCAAGGTTGCCCGTACTCCCGCGTCATCGGCATGTGTCCCGGTCTGCTGCCTATCGGTGCCGCCAATTGGCGTTGCGTTCAACAAAGTAGAGGCACTACCGCTCTCAGCATCCGCGGCCGCAGCAGCGTTGGCGGGCCTGTAGCCTCGCCGCTTGGCCTTCCGCTGTCGCCTACTTTTCCGCCGCCGTACAATGTCGGTGTCTGCATTCAGGAGGCCATCAACGAGATCGCACACGTTTGGCGCGAGCTGGAATGCCTTCTCAGCAATGTCTACAAGGTCAAAACCTTGCAAGTCTGCCTCTGTGGCATGACGTGCATTGAAGTGTAAGCCAGCATCCTTTTTCGCCACTATCTTCAGCTCATCCATGTACATTGCCCTCGCTAGGCGATGTATAGCGGCAATCGTCGAACCACGCGTGCGCGCGTTCCGGCACAATGAACACAGGATGTTGTCGATGTTGTTCGTGATGTCTCCGATGGCATTCGACGCTGGCGGGTCCGTGCTATCGAGCAGGGCGAGAATGAATGCAGGAACGGATGTATGGGTGTCTAGAAGGCTGTCAAGGATAGCTCGCAACGCATCTGCGGCTATGGATGGTGTGGGCATGCTGAGACTGACAGAGGCAAGGTCAACGGGGTATGGTGTAATTCGCCCCAATATGCTATAACACTTCTCTTGACAACGCTGAAACAACGTGCATCGACTGTATACTATGCCTGCCTCCTACATGCGGTCGCAGGCCGAGTCCGAGATGTGCGGCACGAGGCAGATCCAATCGGAAATGCTCGTGTTTGCCGATGCGGAAGAAAACAGGAAAAGTAACACCTAATATAGGGGTACACCGCTGGGTTGCTTGGTTGACGGAGAAAGAGCCAAAGCTCGGGCATGCCTCGGGGACCAGTTTGGCCAGCCGTCCTACAGTGTTCTCTTCGTCTTTCTCGGCTAAAATGTCCCTGCTTTCGGTAGGTACAAACATTTTCGGCGTTTATTCTGTATAGTATTTCTCTCGGATTCAGCTCTAAGTTGCGCTATCGACAAGAACGAACGAGAACACTGGGACGGCTGGTTTTAGGAGCCTGTGCGCCTCCGCGTCTTCTCCCTCATCGAATACACTTATTATACTACTCTCGCCCCAGTATCCCATACACGGGCCACAACACGATGCTCATCCTTCCGTTCATCTGGCAGTCCCTTGCCACTCTTGTCACCGTCCGGCTGGTCACCGTCGGCAATGGGTTATCGGTCTTCGTCGACATACACAAGCCGCTGCACGCGACGATCGGTCACGGTTCCACCTGGTTTATCCCAACAGTTGGCGAAGTATACGGGCTGTCAACGTAAGTTCGAATTGTGGTCGTGTTACGCGTCAGCTCATCAACCATCCATCTATTCCCTCCAGTCACATTCCTGGCACGGACACACGCTCGCCATACAAGGCCTTTTACACACCTCTCCCAAGGCGTTGCTTCTACCTAGGGGATCTAGCCCTCCTGCAGGTAGAGTACTCGGAGTCCAAATACGACGGACAGTTAGTCGCTAGCTACGAATGGTTCCCGACGGACCTTGATGACTTGTCGTACCCGGACAAGGTCGAAGATGAGGCGGAAGATTCCCAGCCCGACGAGCCGTTATCAATTCCTTTGATCAACTGCGTCCGCCTCACTTCAACTCGGCTCCTCGGATTTGACCCTGCGCCTACACCTATGCACTTCTACGCGAATATTGGTTTCATGCTCTCCTCGGTATTCCTGCTGCTTCTGAGGCGGCGATATCTGGCTAATAAGAGGCGGCGGCGGTTCTACTTGCAGGGTAGTAGCGTCTACCTGGTTTACCACTTCCGCGTTGGGCCCTACGTTGTCGCCCTATTTTTTATCAAGCATCGCTACACGAGGCGTTCGCGAGGTGCTCATGGCCCGGTCTCATCCCGGAAGACAACGATCCGGAGGGAACTGATGATACGTCTCTCCAAGGTGGTAACAGCTCCTCGTTAGCTTTCGAGTGAGTGAGAGGAATTTGGTGCGGATCCATTTGTACTGACCATTGTTCTACTAGCGCGTCCTGGTGACGACGTCGGTTGCATTTTCTCAGCGCACGTCTTCGTGCCTATCGGACTACACTATGGCACGCGTGGCATCGGTTGTGCTGTACCGTTGTCCATTGCGTCCCTCGGTAGACAGGGTCGTCGGTCATCGAAGTGAGTATTCTTTGGCTCATTTGTGCAGCAGCGACTGATATCAACACATCAGTCGGCGTGTGTCCCACAGCACGACAGCCTACTCCACCTGTCTTTACCCCTTTTTCGAAGGACTCCCTGCATCACCTGGCTAGCCCGGCTTCCACACCTCAACATCTTCTTGTCTATCTGGCGCCGCTTCGCAAGTAATTTCGGATCTCAACGTCGCTTCTAGCATGGGCTCGGCCTCGGTTCTCAGCGCCACCTATCATCTGCATCTATGCCTTGTTCTCTTGTTCAACATCTCGTCATCCGACATCTCGGTTCTCGACTCCGAAATCGCATCTACGGCGCCTTCTCGCCACCTTGCCTATCAACACCAACGCTTGCCTACATCTTGCAAGTTATCAGCTTCGTCCCGCATCTGGCCGACCACTCGGCGACACAGCAAGTACACTTCTAGTTTCTGAATATCCCAGCCCGACGACCAGACTGAGACTGCCCTTGGTTCCCTGTGCCTCCCTCTGCCCAGTGCTCGCTTGATACAACTAGCCTAGTTTCCTCTGCCTCTTCTGATATTTCCATTTCGTTTCTACGTACATGTATATCTCCCCATCTGAATTTAGTTGTTGGTGTTCAGTGACAGGAGGTGCGCTCTACCACCGGACGCGGTGTCAGGGTGCATCTTCTGTCGGCGACGCGATAGGGACTATTTGCCACTGCCGGACGCGGTGGTGGTGAGTAGTCCTTGTCATTTTATAACAGACACTCTGTTTACTGTACCACATCCACAACTATTTGATTTGTTCGCATGGTCATATGTTCGTGAACATCGCTGGGATTCTTGGCTCAGCATTGTATTCAAATGAAGCTTCGAGGTAGACCTTTATCCGAAGTGCGAGTAAGTTGAGAGCGATGTGTCTATTTCGCATGGCACGGGCACAGCACCATATTCAGTCTCGATAGATAGTTACACGCGTACGAGTCACTGAATGTGATGCGTAATTGGTCTACTATTCTACTACGACAGGGAAGCGAAGCCGACGGTGTTCTGGTCGAACGAGAAGACAGAGTACACATTCTTCATGAAACTGTCCCCGAGCAACCACACGTTGTCTCCGACGCCGAAGTCCTGGCCCGCCAGCGCGCCGACACAGTATTCGGATGTATTCGACGTCTTGCCGAGGTTAAAGCTGAAAGGGAGATGTCAGTGCTGTCCCCCGTGCCTCTGGAGAGGGGAGGGAGACTCACTTGGCGGCACTGACGTTCCAGGTTTTGCCGCCCCAGTTGAATGCGAGCTGGGGAACGGCGTTGCAGGGGAACTGGTAGAAGCCGTTCTGGGTGTCGAAGACGGACGAGTTTGGCACAGACCCGTAGAAGGTCTTCACGGCGTCAAGAGGGCCATACATGATGGTCGTGCCGCTGTCGATGACCTGTACAACATACAGTCAGTGCAATGCACTCAACGAGAACGTGTAGAGACGCACAGTCTGGAACCCGGAGATGGTCGTCTTGTTCCCCATGATTGCACTGGCGCCCCCGATCTGCCAGAAGCCCGAGCCGGTCACGGCGTGGGACTCGACCGCGCCCTCGTACAGCGCAGCGTCCGTGCCGCCGATGTAGAGCTCCGAGCCGGTCTTCGCGAGCTTCATGCCGAAGACCGCGCTCTTGATGCTGCCCTGCGCCTTCGCCTGGTTAACGAACGGCGGGTGGGCGAGCGACGAGAGCTTTTGGAAGGCCATCCCGAGGATGCCATCCATCGGGTCTGACGCGAAGCTGCTGGAGAGCGAAGTCACCGCGGAGAATGTTTGTGCGGTGGACTTGATCCCCGCGACGGCGACGGTGTCGGTGAAGATGGGCCCCGAGGACGTCGAGCGGTCGCCGTACTCGATGGAGAACGTGCCGCTCTGCATCGCGGACGTGGATGAGTTCGCGGAGCTGTATGTGTGCTTCCTGCTGCACGCAGTCTGCGTGCAGTTCTTCGACGGCACCCACAGATCGGATGAGCCAGCTACAAGGCTGTGGTAAGCACCTGTCTTCGAGACGGTGGTAGATGTTGTACTTACTGTCGAAGTCGATGAGGAAGTTTTGCGCAGGTGTGCCGATCGAGATGGTACCAGACCACTCGAGGTCGCCGTCTTCGTCAGTTGTGGGCTCCTTCTGACGCTTCTCCAGTGCGTCATATGTACGCGGAGGCTTCACCTCGGCACCCTGGTGTACTTCAAGTCAGCAATCTGTGCGCGCTATGAACGATGCACGCTGCTTCGTACCTCGTTCATGCTCTCTGCATCGTTGGCCTGCAGGTTCATCAAATTCCTGCGATGCTTGCTGGAGAGAAGAGTGGGAGTTAGCACCTGAGGTTGGCTACACGCCTAAGCGAACACTTACTTGTGTGTCTGAATGGTGCTGACGATAGCCCTCTGGTGATCAAAGACACCGTCTTCAGTAGAAAGTCCACTACGCTTTGCGAAGGAGATGGACGACCCCGTTCCCCGCTCAACAGGGTTCGAGGCGCCGAGCACGGCAAGGGAGACGGTGACAATGAGAGCGGTCTTGGGGAACATGATGATGTATGCTAAGGGCGCGAAAAGACAGATGTGCTTGAGCTGAATGTGTGCGTGTAAAATGGTTGAAGTCCAGTGTACCTCTGCCCGCTATTTATGCGGTTTTGCGTTTGGTGGACCGGTATCGCTTAACTCGGACGGCAGCCGTCCCGAGGTGAGTAGGGAAGCACATCGGATGGGTTGAGTAGCGACTTCGCATCCATCCGTCCTCAGGAGGGCCCTTTCGTCGCAAAGTCTCTACCCGCGAAGGTCGAGGCCCAGAATCTAGACATTCATGCCCCACTTTCCGTGAACCCGCATCCGATTGCAACTGTGACTGGATCGGCGTGGGTCTCTGGCACGCTTCTTACGCGATGAGGTTACATACCTGGTCTAGCTAACAGACAAATAGACCGTTTGGCACGAAGTGTCATTCAGACGCATTCGCGATTCGATGCCTCGCGTCGGTATTTATTTGAAAGGACCCGGAGTCCCAGCCACGTCACAGCGGTTGTCTAAGGTCGCTTCAGAACAGCCCATTCACAAGGCTTCAGATACATAGCCACGTACGCGCAGAAACACTTACTAGTTAGTATGCAAAGCGTACTTGGTTCCGCTTGCCATGTACACCATGGTGGGGCTTGAGCTTGAGGCTGCAGTGGCACCGGCTCGGAGGTGGTCATCGCTACACGCCGCAACGCATCAGTCACTTCAAACCACGTGACGAGTGACATATTGGGCGCTTGCCGTCGAGCGTCGAGTTGGATTGTATGTACCATGGGTCCACTGCCTACCTTGAACGTATGGGAATATACACGACATGCACAGAAAGCCTTGTGCTTTCGTGGAGCAGAGATCTCATGGTATCATTACCTGCAATGGACGAGGACTCGATTGATGCCTTTGTTTGACCCTCGCCACGATCCACGGAGAGCACTGCCACACCCGCGATCAAGGGGAATCGCGACCGGACCCCATGTACCGCAATAGATTTGATAGATGCATTTATAAGGGGTTTGATGACAGGAACACCTACGCGTCGTACTGCAAGTACCCTAGTTGCAGAGTCGAAGACGACGTCGTACGCATTGACCAGAGGCAATCTCCTGCCGTCCGCTCTGAGAGGATCAATCGCATAGTCGGGAAATATCCATGTACATGGCAGTGGCAGGGATGGGCTATAAGTATTTAGCGTACGATCTTGGCGCCTAGGGAAAGAAGCCGGAGCCGACCTGGTGGTGAGCGGAGATGGATCGACGCTGCGTGATGCGATGCGACCGTGGTTGGATTCAAGTTGGATCTATATAACGCGGGCAATCACCAGGGAGGTTCTTCAGCCCTCAGTTGATCTGTGTGGCCCCAGTTCTTCCACTTCAGGTACTGGCTAGTGAGTGCACATCCAAATTCCGCGGTCGGTGGGGATTGACGATGCTACTGCGTGCAGCTTGACTTGCTTTCATCTTCGAGTTTCGTCACGACCTCCCCCTACCACACCGCATTCGACACATCCTCCAGCTCACGATCACAATGCGTACGTACGCCATCTTCGCCATCTTCGCCCTCACTGCGGCTACCTCGGTCAGGTACGTCCGCGCCGTCACACTCGCTGAAGCAAGGTCGCTCACCGCCACGCCATAGTGCCGCCAACTCAGAACACACCGCGCGGAGCTGGTGGTCCGGCGCCGAGGAAGAAAAACCCAAGCCGAATGTGGCGAGCAAGCTGGGAAAGGCGGTTGAGTACGGCCTGGTGGTGGCAGGGGCGGCAGTGTCGATAGGAATGGCGGTGCATATGTACAAGAACCGTAAGAACCAGGGTGGAGCAGCAGCATCGACACGGCGGTCGCTCGAGGACGAGGAGGAGCTATATGCGAGGGAGCTGTACAATGAGGTGTACGCGCGCGCGTTTGAGGAGTACTATGCGCGGGCGATGGAGGACGAGGGGCTGTTTGTGCGGGAGTTCGTGGAGGACGCGCTGGAGGCGCGCGAGTACGACGATGCGCACTGGGCGCGAGGGTACGTGACCTGCGTAATCGGCTCTTAGCCCGTATATGCTGACGACTCGTGTAGAGACTTTGAGGAGCTATTTACGCGCGCGAACGAGGCCACGGACGAGCTCGACTGAGTGTGCTCCGATCTTGGTTAACTGCTGTACATACGAAGCAACTAATGGCCAAGCACCTCTGAGGGCTCGCATCGACCAACCCTGCGTGATTCTCCAAGACGGTGGCCGAGCGAGTGATGTTGATATGCTCGGACCAATCTCAGGCTATGCGTTCCCTGTGCGTGCGCGCAAGATCATGCCGGTGAACAGCGAATGTCGAGTGCCCAAGTCTGCGCCCTGGGGCTGTGCCGGAGGCGGATGCACGACGACAAACCACCTCTGGCATACACGTGGTTAGTCGTCAATGCTCGTTGAAGTGGGTGGGTGGGCGAAACAGCGAAGGTCGGGACCGGGGGATGGCGAAAACGGTTCGAGCTCCAATATGCGAGCCATGTCACGGACACGCATCCCGATATGCTATGATATCAGGAGTAGGAAAGGAGGAGGGGATAGGTAGTTCGACTCCAGCCCGTGTCTACACGCAGCAGGAGCCGCACCCGTCCAGTTATGCATGGCTAGGGGCATCCCAAGAGGGCAACCCGCAGTCGCTTGCTGTGCGGCAGCGGCCTAGCGGCCTGCCACTGGGGGCCACACTGTGCACAATTATGCCAGTGATTGCCTGGTACGAATACTGTCTTACCTTCAGCCGGGAGGTCCAGTATGTCTGGAGAAAGAGACTGTCCTTCATCTCCGTGCTCTTTTACCTATTGCGATACTCCGTACTTCTTGGTACCGCACCACTCGTACTCATAACGAGACCATCACTGAGCTGGCAGGCCGCTCATCAACATCATGTGAGTATAGTGTCTTGGTTTGATCATTCATTTTGACCGAGGTTGCGTTTGATTTTGGATAGGGGTGAGAGACATGTCCAGTTACCTTGTGTGTTTCCTGGAGGCTTACACTTCATAGGTGCTCTGTACTGATGAGCATCGTCGCGGTGACAATCACGATTACAATAGTCAGTGCCAATAGTGAGTATGCGCACTTTTGCCCCTCCCACCACATTGATCATTTGTTTCAGTCTTTACCACCATAAGAATATACGTTATTTGCGGCCGCAAGAAGACGATCTTCGTCGGCATGTTTTCGTTGAGCTTGATCACGCCCGTCATCACTGCTGTGAGCAACTCCCTTATATGATTCCAATGAGACGGATGAGCGAGTCCTACTTAGTTTTCCCTGGCGACTGCTGTGCGCCCCTACACACTCCCCGAGTTTGGCTGGTGCATCTCGATGTCGAAGACCAGGCTACGCCAGAGGTGAGGGACGTATAATCCAAAATGAGACACATTGGCTGAACCTCACTCCCTTCTCTAGTTGTAAGTCGTCCCCGTTGAACGCGCATACTAGTAGCATGACAACAACTTGAACACTCGAACACAATAAATCGTAGGGGTGATGGGTGCCCGAGCCGCGTCCATCCTATTCGATGGTGCTGTGCTCTTGTTAACTTGGAGGAAGATCGTATACCCCGGCTTCCTTGCTCAACGAAAGGAGGAAAGGATATTATCGACACTGCTTCTTCGTGATAGTACGTAAATGTTGTATTTTTCGGAGCAGCTCTCATCAGTGTCACAGCACTCTGTTACTTCTGGTTAGCATAATGCGAAGGCCCCTTATTCGACCTTTATATCTCTGTCGAAACTCATGGGTTGCATACTGGATTAGCATTCTATTTACTGTCAATGTCATTGGCCTCGCCATAGGCATGACCAATTACGTACGTCATCGATGTCTCCAGATTTGCAACACGTGTGACCCTCTCTCAACAGTGGTTCCTACTCATGGAGGTGTGGGTACCTATGTGCGTTCAACCTTCTACTTCGTTATGTCATGCGCTTGCTAGTGGCTCGCCACTGCTTCCTAACTTTATTCCCTGGACAGACTCAGGTCTATCTTCCTATCACGCCTACTTCTCAATCTTCGTGAAGCAACAGACATCGTGGCGAGCAGAGGCACCAATGGCTCTGTTGCCCACGGCCCAGGATCCCTGACGTTCAGTTCCATGGTCTTCGCGGGTATTGTTCCAATTGGTAGGTCTTTCTTCATTTCGGTGTTCGTCATGCTGAAACCGTTGCATTTTCAGACCGCACATCCGAGCCCTTCGACGAAGATACTGACGAACTGAGCTCAGACTGAAGCTACAAGGGACAGGCACCCTCGCTGGGATCCAGATCTTCGCCCAAGCTCGTTATCCTACGACCCCACTAGTTTAGGTTTCCATGAGCCAAGTTTTTTTGGCTCAAGCAATATCCAATCAGTCCCCTCGCTGGCTACTTTACTCAATGAATTAGCTGTTTGCATTATAACATGTAGATCTCATGCTTCGGAGCTCTCGGCGGCGTGCGGTACATGAACGTGCGTCGAAGCGATGAAAAGACGGGCTCGGTGCCCAGATACCGTAAAGCTTGCCTCCAATTTTGTTCGTACTGATGGTCTTGCTGAACAACCGGTGCTGTAGTCCAATATACAATACTGCCAGTGACCGGTGCCGGTGAATTCTGAGATCTGAGAGCGCAATTCATCACATGACCGCGAGAGCGGCAACAAAGAACAGTCACCGGGGGCAGGCGGCATTGGTAGGACGGATTACATGGTGAAAACATTGCGAATATGTGAAATCATTTTCTCACGATGTACGCATACTAGACATTGCGAAGACATCTCATATGACTCTCAAATGATTGCGGAAAAGACATCTAGGAGTCATGAGAATTGTTTCAGTCATGAACACGGGGTATGTGTATGTGCTGTGTTCACCCATGACATGCAAAAGTCATTCTGTCTAGTCTCTACATGTCTCGACACGTTACATAGAGGAAACACTAGAAATGTGCATCGTACGAGCATCGTGGGGACATTACATGCACATTTTCAATTATCTCGCAATGTTTCACATGAAACCAGTTGTCATGACTTACGAAATAACACTGCAGTCACAATCCGCGAACATAAGATATGTTCAGTTACAAAACACCCCGAGAAAATGGAGGGAACATTTCGAATGCTGTGGTAGAAAACACTCTTTATGTTTTTCTGATGTTCGAGAGGAAAACATTTCAGATTTTCCTATTTCATTTTAGACGAATCAGTTTCCGTATCCCATTGATCTCGAAAGGGAATCAGGAAAATCGTACCTTGGGATTGTACCTTGGGATCCAGAGTCCCGACGACATCTAAGAACCTGAATGTGTTCGTCACCGACAGCCTGGGAGGATTGTGTATAGTAATTGCGAATGCGGTTGAAACAGGAACAGCAGAACAACCATCTTTACTTATCGGGGTGCCCTCCCGATTTGAATGGTGTCGAATAAGTACGCCGTCTCGTCGCCCACCTTGCACTGCTGCACATCTAGCCCCACCACGAGGCGGTGTGAATCGTGTCATGATGAGATGTTTTGCAGACGTAGATGGCAGAAAAGTCGACGTACTCCATGTGTAGCGCCATCAGCGACGCCTCGACGGAGTGGTAGAGCGATTTCGCTATGGTCCCTGCGAGCGTCTTCCTCTGTGCGCAGTTCTCGCAGCACTGCAAGGTGTTGGTATACTGCCCGCTCATCCACTTCAGCTCCGTCCAACATCTACGCTCCTGCGCACAGTGCTGATCCACGCACCTTTGTCGCTACGGCCATCTGGTCGTGCATTCCGCACCCCGCCATCCACTCGTCGAGCAACACCCCCGACGAGCCGTTCCAGTAGAAATGCGCGCCGCTTTCTCAGTGTGCTGCCCCGGTCGCCCTGACCAAGGATTGGTCATCTCTGTGGTAATCGCATCCTACTAAGTGAGTTCCATACGTGTATATCCCTGCGTTTACTCACTTGTGGACCGTGCCGCGTACAGAGCATTCAGCAGCTTGAAGCTCCCCGCCTTCTCGATCGTTCCCACCCGTCACCGACGCTCATCGCACCGGAGGCGATTAGCGAGACATGGATCCCCGCAAGCGGCGCGAGCCCGCGGTGCCGACCGGACCGCGCCTACGCATTGTTCTGTGTTCTGTGAGTAACGGACGAGGGGATAGTGAGGAGTTGTTGGGATACGAGGCACGTTGCTAAGGATCGGCGCCGCTGATACCGTTGCGTGACGAGCGAGGGCACGAATCGTACGAGGTGAGTTGAGGATTTGTCTGCTCTAGATGGGCCGATATGCTCACGGTGGGCCGTACATGCGCTTCTCCAACTTTACAGCGCGACGACTCGACATGCAGCCGAGGTGAAGGACGTCTTCGGCATTAGAGGAGGATTGGGAAATTGAATCTGGGATCTCAGTTGCAAGGGGTGTAGGCAGGCTGACGGTGGAGGACTCACCAAGACGCAAGAGTTGGCAACAGATATGGAGACCGCTCTTCCATAATGTCGTGATCCTGTGTAGCACAGAAGCACGCATACTCTGGCGCAGAAGCTTCGCTCGGGCCCCTCGACTGCACTGCATCAGCGAGCTGCTGACTCGCTTCCGCCTGCGTTTGGAACTGTGTGTGTCTCGTGAACGAGACCTTCCAGCGATGCGACTTTCGACTCGAGCATTTGTATCGTCGATTGAGCCATGGTGTGCTGAGCTTCGAGCAACGTGAGAATTCGAGCGCCGACTCAGACTGCTTCGAGAGCGTGGAGCGCATTGAGGCGCTCGATGAGGTCGTCAGGGATGGCGGGGGAGGTGGGTGCGGGTGCGGCTTCGGAAGCTGGTGAAGGCGATGGCCAACGGGACCTGTCGATTTTTCGCTGACGCTGGCGTTCCTCGAACTCTACTCTACTACGCACCTTCAATGTATCGAGATACATAACTGGAATCCTCGATATATCGTGACGCGATAGTGCAGTGGTACGCCGTGAACCCTGCTCTGGAATGTGGGAGAGAGCATGGTCAGAGGGGGACCCCGTCGAGTGACTCCTGAAACGTACGTGTTGGGCGCGGTAGGCCCCGAGATAGGGTAGGATTCAGAATCCATCCGAGACGGCATACAACCAGGATACTGATGTTCAGCGTTGGTATTACCGGCGTGTACGTGGGCAAGACAATCAGAGGGGTCCGCACATTGCGGGAAATGTTCGCATTACTGGAAGAAGCAGTTGTACACAGTGCCAGAGTGAGCGGAGGACGGAGAACGCGCGCCTGTACTTAGATCTGGAAATTGGCGAGTCGTGGCTGCGGCGCGGCGTACGAGCGCCGGTACGTCCGTCACTACCATCGTGCGGCAGCCAATATCCAGCAACTGAGTTGTCTCGTCTAGGTCGTAAGCTCGAAATCACTACCTTCTAAATCTCTCATGCCTGTATCGCTACTCCTTAGTCCTCCATCTCTACCCCTAACGGACGCTCCGCCCGAGATCTCTGTGTCCGAGGCCGCTCGGATACACACTGCACCTACGGTCGACCCGCGGATTCTTCTATACGGGTACCAGATCTTCAATGTCCGCTTCCATCTCTATGTCGGTAATGTCTTCCATCGAGAGGTGTAGTTCCTAGAGCAGCGAGAAATACTCAGTGCCATTGCCGACATTTCTCGGAATGTAACCCACTCTGCTCAGGGGTAATGCATGCACTTTATCGCCATACTGACTGCTGCCAGGCTCCTTGAATGGTGTACGGGCAAATGGACAGAGTATGTCTTCGGGTAATATCACGTCGTACCCCGAGTATCTGTTCAAAAAGAGGCAGCCAGCGAGGTAAAAGGGAAATTGGCGATACGGGTCCGTCTTGGCATCCACCAGAGAAAGTGGCATGAGCCTTCTTACGACTACGATAGGTGTTCGAGGCTCTGATGCGCGTGCTCCATTACCGGCAGATCGACGCAAGATTCGAACGATCTGAGCTGCCTCCAGTGTTCGGCCATCCTGATTGGTGGGCAACTGTGATGATTCGGCTTGGACCTTCGAGTATATGAGAACGTTGGCGTCCTTGATACTCCGCTCGCTGGAGCGATAGAAAAATCCATTAATCCGAAGAAGCGAACAAGAGACCAAGCCTAGTGTGATAAAACTTGCTTGTCAGGAAGGCAACCTCCAGCGACTTGGTCGCCAACTCACAATCCAATGAGTCACCGTTCAAGTACTTGGACACTGCATCCTTGACTGCAGCATTTCTGAAGGTTGCCTGTCCTTCAACTTCTTTCACTTGCATTTGTGCCGCTTCGCCGAGGCCTAGGATGTCGCTCATTCGCGTACCTCGGAAGTCAGACCGAAATGCCTTATCAAATTCTACCTCCAATTCTGACAGCTCTGCGGGAAGCTGACCACTCTTCAACAGCGGCCTCACGTTCGCAGCGCGGCTTGCATGGTGCATCATTGTCAATTCGAGCTCCCCTGGCGAACAGGTTGAGTTTCATTCGAGACGAATGTGCTACACACACCAGACTTCGCATTTGTGGGTACGTTTTGCAGCATGTTATTGAAGCGTTCCATCGCCCATCCTCTCCATGCCGAGGATGGACCGAACCCGCTCATGAATTCAGAATAATGTGCAGCGAGATGGTTCGTCGGCATCAACGGGACCTCCTTGTAGAGTTCCAGGAATCCCAGAAGATATTGCATGTAGTGTTCATCATAACTGTTGATGACGCTTGGCGAAGTGTGCCGGAGATTAGCAAGCTGGACGGAAGAAACCAGGTGCATGAAGTTCGCTAGCATCAACTTCTTGCGAGAGTCGGAGAACGCCCACAAGCGAACGAGGGTAATTACGAGATGAATCGTCCCTAGAGCGCGCCACTGATCCGCTTTGAGTGTACCCGTCTTTGAACCAATCTTCTTTGGTGCTGGCGAAATCGTTGAAGGAAGGGTCGTATGAGACTGGTCATCCCACACCTCCGCCAGGATATCCATCCCTAAGACTACGGAGGCTCTTGCGCCAGAGGCCTCCTGCTCATCTACGCCACCGTTATCGTCGCGCTACTCGATCGTACTGATCAGCTACGCATAGCGTTCAGAAGATTAGCAATGGATCACGCACCCAACGTTCCAATAGACCAGACAGGACAGCCTTGGTGGTAGGCTTTCCAGCCTCGGTGTGGATTGGGAGACCACGAATCAAACACATCTTCTGTAAAACTGGACGCGTGATGCTACCCAACTTCTGGCCCCTTCGCAGTTTGGTTTCTGCACTCGCAAGCTTCTCTTCTGGTATCGCGTTGAGCAGCTCAGTGTTGACCATCATAGTATAGCCTTGATGATTGGTCGCTGGGTTTGGGCATGGAGCTGGTGCCGTGTCGTCAATGTCCATCTCGACGGCGTCGCCCACTTGAGATTCGGGTCCCGCTGCACGAAATGGCATCTCTGCCAGGAGCTGGACGTCGACATCGTCACCCATCTCGATGTCTCCGTCTTGCCCGTCGATGGACATGCGGTCGTCTATGTTATCATCGTGGCCAAAATTTGGCTCAAGACCCTCGTCGCCGCGTTGTGCTTCGCCTTCAGCTGAGCCAGTCGCGGACTGTACGCCCAGAGACTCTGAGCGCGCGCCGCCGTCGGGATGTGGAAACACCGGGAGTCCTGATGAGTCTCGTGGTAGCTTCTCGCGCTATCAGTGTGGAACAGATACTATGCGTCAGGTAAACAAAACCATTCTACGATGACGTCACGTACCCAGGTTACCAAGTTGCGTGCCAACATACGCTTGCTACCAGCCCGCCTCAGATCCAGCTCGTAGCACATGTGCCATAAAACCGCATACGGTTGCGTCTTCAAGCTGTCCACACTCCCGGTCTGCAAAATCTTGAGCTTGCTTTGCCATGTAGCGGGATTATCCTTCTGGGGGCAAGAGGGTGCATCCTTCCTGAACCACAATCGACCATCCCCTGATGCCGAGGTGGTACTCATGCCCCATGTAAACCAAATGTGGTGCCTGAGGTTGCGTAGGTTATGTGCGTGCATCGATTCGAGAACGGTGAATAGGTTGGGTCGCCAGTACGGCAACCGTAAGAACTCCGTCCAACGAACACCGCCGTCCTTAATGAAGTGCTTTCTAGCATCTGCGTTTGACAGTTCAAGCCATCTCTGCGCTTTTTCGCAGTGAGACTCGTATGTCCTGAGCACCCAGGTGTGCTTGTCAAGGTTCTCTAGCTCATCCTGCGTAATCTCGCAGACAGAGCAGAGATACGTCGCAGTGGGCGACGGAAATCCAGAGATCTGTCGAGCGGCCATGAGGTCACATATCATCGGCAGCAGCGCACCCAGAGAGAACCTTCCGCGCGGATATCCCGCAGTCCGGGAGAAGTAGACGCCAGGCTCCCAGAAGAGGAGCATATCGTTTACGACGAGCTTGGAATAATGGTTGATCTGATCCAAAGTCGGCTTGCCGGAAATCGCTCCCGCTAGGAACATGTTGTCTTGTTGTAATCGAAGTTCTGGTGGCAAGCTCATCAGGACAACGTATAGGCCGTTTGTTGATATGCTCGCTCGACCGGGTTTCGCATGGTGTGGATCGAAGCCATCGAATCCGAAGCCCCATATCAGGCGGAGCTCTTCCTCGGGCGCGTCGACAAAACGCCGCCCATCGGGCCCTAGGAGCTGCTGGACGGTATTACTTTCTAGGATGTCGTGGATGACACGGTTGGCATCACGATACGGAACACTCCTGGTAGATCGAGCTGCTTTGTCTATCGCCGCCTCAATGTCTGGGCGCGATAGGAGGCGAGCATGCCAAGCCTTGAAGTCCTGGTGCAAGTACTTCCGAATGGCGACAGTATGATCGGTGCCACCAATGGACCGTACCTCGAACAGGGCTGCACCACAGGGGCGCGAATCCGGGAATTCTTGGTAGGTACACGTTTGCACCGTCAATCCATTCTCCCTGTACAGGCAGTAGCATGTCGGGCAGCACAGGTAGGACGTCACGATGGGGTCAAGATCGAAGCGACGGAGCAAGGTTCGCACGTCACGTGGGATACTGTCGAGTCGGATAAATGGATCGTGTACTTTTTGAAGGAGGTGATCGATGATGAAACGAAGGCATACGAGGACGTAGTTGCATTTCTTCCGAGAAACTTTGCACAGGAGTGCGAGTGTGAGTGCGAGGTGGCATGCCGCAGCTAAAGATGGGTCGATGTTCAGGAACGGCCTCCTGAAATAGCGGTCTATGACACATTACTGGAAGCTCGCATCCACGTAGTAAAAGAAACACACCACAGTTCACGAGGGTCCGGGCGACGCCTTTGTAGAGCATCTGCACGGAATCGATGTTGACGTTGGATAGACCCAATCGTTGAGCATCCCATTCACGTCCCTTGACATCGCATGTGCGCGAGATCTCTCCATGGATCAAGTCACGAATCCGGGCGTGCACGCTTGCCACGGCAGGAACATCGATATTTGTGTAACGGCCGAGGAGGCCCAGATAGCGGTACATTGACCCTTCGTGAGCCAAAAAAGATGCATTTTTAGGGAAAGACGGGTCCAGACTGAGGCTGCCCGTGTTAGGCTCCGTGGGTATAACGCTGGGGAATAGATATGGAGAAGAATCTGAATTCGGAGGGTGGGTGAACATGAGCGGAATAGTTGGCGAGAAGCTTAGTATGGCTTGGTTGACGATACTGAGGATAGATTCCAGCTCTGCCAGCGTCTGGTCAAAGTTTGAGATGCGCGCATTTTCTTCATCAGTCTCATATGAAGGTCCCGGGGGAAAGGATGGGGAGGCTTCCGCGTCGATGGGATCGGCGGACACAGGGGGTACGCGGGATATCGCAGGGTGAAAGTCTATCAAGAAGAGCGTTGTAATCATAAGGGAGAAGCGAAAATAGTCTCGACATACCGGGATGGGCCTTGTTGCCCAGGATATCTGAAGCCGGAATGAATGCTGCTTGATCTGCGTCCGATGCCAGTGCAATGCGTGTTTGAAGCGAAGCCACCCGATCATCCGCCCTTTGGTGAATATTCCATGACTTACCCCTCAACCAGCGGCCTTTCACAGATGATCCAATCCGTGGATCATGCTCACGAACTGCGTGACAGTTGTACGTGCGACAGCGGCATAGATGCTTGATCTCGCCGTCTACCAGGGCGGATATCCGCGGGGCTTGCATCACGATGGAATCTTCGCCGACGTAAGTGCCACTGATTGGTGTTCTGAGAACTACACTTACAAGGTTGCTTGTATGTCGGCAGGTTCGGTAGGTTATACGGCCGAGCCTGACTCGGCGTCTTTGTCATTTATGGTGGATTTATATTGGTACACTAGTGAACAATAAATCAGATTAAACACATTACTTGTGTAACATGATTATCCAGTGTTGTTGATCATCCAGTGCTAATCCTAGTGTTATGATCCATAGTCTGGATTATCCATCACTGCTCAATTGTGTGCTCAACTGGGATAATCATGTATAATATCCATATGGACTATCATGACATGGTCTCATCTGGTACAATACCAGATTAACCATGCTGAGTATCCCTTCAACCAGCATAATATCAGATTAGCCATGTTAAGCATTCTACCCCTCATATCATATTGTATAATCCCAACTGAGTGGTTATGTATGATATTTATCATGGATCATCCAAGATGATCCATATATTATCTAAACTTAGTCAGTCTTCAACCTGATACAGAGATCAACACTTATTAGTGGAGGATAATCAAAGTCTACACTGGTATTATCCTATATTAGGTGCTCCTCAGTAATCATATCAATTGGTATCATCCTTGATCATCATCATTGGCCTGATACAAGGGTCAACACTCATTAGTGGGTGTTCACCCTGTATAAACTTGGCTCAGCCATTTGATCACTGTGAGTATCATAGGCCAGATTCATCATGTACAAATACCCAGTCAGACATATATGATACAGTCTCATCTCAGATGATATGCATTCAAGATATCTATGTTAGGTGATTAGTATTTAGCCAGTTGAAGCTCAGCTTACACTGGTTGATTGCCATTGAGCATAAATCAGACATGCACTCAGACCAGATCATTCATACTGATCACTGCTTACACTGGTTGACTGTCATTGAGCAAATATCAGACATGATCATTCATACTGATCACTCCAAATTCAGAGGTAAAAATGTACTCAATACTCGGATATTCATTGCTCATAGGTTTACCGTGGATGAATACATGCACCAGCACAACTTAGTATTGATCTTAGAGAAATTGACCACATTATCAGCATTAGGACATGTTCATCACTATTAGCTTATTGCATATAAGGATCCTGCCTATCATCATAGTACCAGCTAGACTGATCCTCTACTAAACCACCTTGCTCATACCGTCCTACCACTTACTAAGTCTAGTTCATCCTTACCCCGATCTAGCCAGCTCTGTTACGCAAATGCATCATAGGCCTTGTGCCGGGATGAACAACAACAGATGGACAAGATAGATAACACACTCACTGCTCAGCAAGAGCCTTTGCAGTTGCCTGAGTTTGTCTGTCCGATGTAGAACTGGGGCGACTTGTGTTTGACTTCGGCTTTGGCTGCTGTTTCTTTCCTCTCTTCGATCCTTTCCCATTTGATGCATCACTTTCAAGACGAGCATGAGATACAGCAAGCACAACATAAGAGACGAAGAACCCACATAGAACCGTTGATAGCCTTGCTGCTCTCTGGGGAATCCTCATGTTCATCGCGTCGGGCCCTTTTAGCAGCGCGCAGATCGCCCTCGTCTTCGCGATCGCTGTCGTCCGCGTCGGACCCAGCCTTTCGACGCCGCTTCGGTGTACCACTACTCCCAGCTGATGCCACCGTAAGTACATGTCGAACACACCAAGATCGTGCAATGACTTACCTTCATCTATGTCTAGATCAGCGGCCGTGTCGCGTGCATCTCGGTCACGGCGGTCGGCAGCATCGCGTGGATTGCGGTCGCGGTCGTCCGCGACTCTGGCCTCGCGCTGATCGCGGTCGCGTTGAGTACGCCCG
>KE504273.1:14657-48385 GCA_000344655.2 Fomitopsis schrenkii | reverse complement strand
CCCCATCTAATTGAGCTTGATTTCATACGCTCTTCAGACGGTTTCTCAAATAAATAAGTGCTTGAAGAGCAAACGGCCAACTTGACAACGGTTAGCGCTTCTTCAAAGTGGCGGACTTGTCTTGGGCCAGTTGGGCGCTAACCATTTGCTCTTGTGCGCTTTTCCACGCTCTTAAAGCGTTGAAGACTGTTGAAGAAGTCTTGAGCTGGACGGGCGGTTTTCCCTGATGTTGATGTACGTCTGCGAGCGCGTGTTGTACCTCTGTCCCCGAACGTCGCGTTTCTTAGTGTTGTAAAGTTGTGAACGCGCACGAAGATGCCGTCGTAGTTGATCGAGTGCATCGTTCGCTTGGGCATGGCGGAGCCGTCCTTCGATCACTTCGAGTGCGCGGTAGGTAGGTACGGAAGGATTGTTGACAACAGAGGAGGGTAGATATAGAGACATATCTTCCGGCTGTATGATTCCTGAAGGCGTGTTTTGTAGTCGAAGGCGTGACACCGCCGGCATGTATAGGTCCTGGTACTCCCTCCAAGCACTGATCCTAACCCTAAGGTTATTCTGCCGGCGAATAACCTCGGCGTGTTGTAGATCCGTTGCACTAGTCCCCATAGCGGTGACGTCCTTTTTGAGGCGTCGCCTGGAGTCATATGAGTCAAACATAGATGTTGATATGCTGAACAACGTACTGAGCTTCCTCAACTTCGATTCCGGCAAGTATCATCACACTCGGTGTTACCTCGTCATGTAGTCGGTGAGTGAGTTCGTTTGCTTCAATTGCTGCTGCGTCTTCTTCAGCGAGTGCTCGTCGCACAGAGGCGAGAGTAGTGGCTGGCCACTATATGAGAACGAGAAGGCTAGATGAACAATACACATACGATGGAAAGTGGCTTCGAACGGGTTGTAGTCGCTACCGTTCTCCCAGGCCTCAACTTGAGTAGTCCACTCGGCGATGCGCACTGCATCCGTTGACTCTGTCAACTCTCTGAGTTCCAAAGCGAACTTGCTGCGTTCTTCCCCGGCGTTCTTCACCCTCTGAAGCAATGTTTTCGCTATGCAATGCATGTCAGTCTGCGAATTCCAGGTATGATATCAAAACTCACGTAGCTGAACAACTTTCCGCCAATTATAGTCCCCAAAAGCATCATCTAGCACATCACGACGCGATCCGGGCCCCATCTCCTTAGTACTCCCTGAAAATCCATTCACAGCTGCCCATCCCCGCTCTACAGCCTCTCCATCAGTTCGTCCAACGTGTTTGACATAGTTGTACGAGTACTTGATTTGACAACTCTCTTGATGTGCCGGGAGGTGGAACTTCGGAATGAGAAAGATAATCGTACGTTGCTCCTGATTGAACTCGAAGTCATATTGAGTCATACGGCTCCAAAGGTTGACACTCCATTGACAGGCGATGTCATATGACACAACGACCTGCACTACCTCGCTTTTGCAAAGGCTACTAGCAAAGAGGTAGTCCATATTCACGTATCTAAGCCCCAGCATTAGTATTGGTAAAGTTGTTCATCGAGTAAGATACTATACCGTTCGCCTTTCTGTAGATCCCCGACAGAACTTGGCCTCTTCATGTCGTGCCGAACACACTCGACTGTGCCTACACCACTAGCCGCCATCCTTTCGCCTCCTCGCATATTCGCCAGCTTGACCGCGTTGTGACTGTTGCATGTACTTTGATCCTCGTGCTGGTCCTTGTCATACATGTTTAGATATGTACGGTACGCATGCTCTTCGACAAAGTATGCATAGCCGCGGTTGAGACCGGGGTCAACGAGATCTGATGATACGTCCCTGCGCTTGAGCCGGAAGTTGGCATCGAGCCCAACAAATAGCCGGTATAGCCAGCTAGCAAGGGGATCATGAATGCTTCATAGTTATGTGTCAGTGAATTGGGCGTACCTGCGCTCCGGAGGGGCTGTCGCCCAGTCAAGCGGTAAGTTCTTTCCCGGATGAGGACAGGCAGGGCAGAGGACTGCACAAGATCCTGGCTTGGTGGATTGTACCCCGCCCGGATCGTTGCCACGACCAAATCTCTTCAAGAGTTTCAAATGAAACCACATGCGCGCCGTACGCATGAAGCTAACATATCGATCCTAACATATGCAACATGAGCTTTCATTGCGTTAGATGCTGGTCATGTATCGCACCTTCTGCTCCTCTGACCCAGTGTTGTTCGTCCGCCTCGCCAACGTATTGTAGAATTCATACCCGGAGACTTTTGACTGGTTATGTAGGAGGTGATAATGTTCCATCAAACGGAACGTAGACGCGGTCTTGGGGTCTATACGCGTTGCAGGGAGTAACCTAGATTGCAGGAGCTGTACGTGCTTCGGATATGCGCTCGTACAGGCGCAAAAATCCAGTCCAACTTCATGGAGGCTGGATGTATCGATGACGACAAAGCTGTCCCCAAAGGCCTTCTGTGGATTTGGACAAGCATCTCCGTATGCGTGCCCCAGCTGAATCCGCAGCCCTAGATCCTTAAGAGTTGCTCTACGCAGCCTTCCGTATTGCCAAGTCTACCAACATAGGAGGTTAGCTATGTCAGAACATGCACATTACAAGTAATCGCGCACCTTCAGTCTATGAAAAGGGTTGCGCCGATGCCTTCTTCGTGTGCAGTCTTCGCAGTAGAACCGTGGATCCCAGCAGTCTTCACAACGATAGCGGGGTGCTCCGCTGTCGCAGCCTGCACAGATGTCTTGTACGAAGTCTCCCCGGCCCTCATGGCGAAGGAGCTCAGCCAGCCACTCGTCTACCGAGTCTTTTGCCCACTCCCGGAGAGGGTAGTCCTGTGAACAATGTAGAGACATTGTACGGTAGACTTAGTATATATATACGCACATTAGGTGTCCTTTTTCGCGTCTTGTTGACTTCGAGGTACTCAGATATGTCCGTAAAGAACTCGGGGTTCAGCGTCTCGAACGCCTCTCCGTCCGGATCTTCTGGATCCCAGTGGACGTTGACCGGAATATTGTGATCGTCGAGCAGGGATGCTTCAGCTTCACTGTGGTCCTGGGGTACGTCCTCAGTGATCATCGACTGTGCAGCAACATATGTGTTTGTTCTTATCACTGAGGTACGCGTTGAGACTCCTGTAGACGTTGTTGTGAATGATATGTTCTCGTGGTTGACAGCTGCCCCTCCAGTTGCTGATGTCTGCACGTCATCTTTGTCGTTGTCTGAGTAGTACTGTGTATTCCGGTCAGTCCGCTTCCGCTTTCTCGCTATACGAGCCATCTAGTAGGGTATGTAGAATGTAGGACTTCACCACTGGCAGTGACTGCACTGCTGGTTCAACGTGTGTGATACATCATCTCAAGTCAAAAACAACGTGACACACAGCATGTTGACTACCATGCGACAATCGTGGCAATGCGGCGCCTGCATGCATCTGTCAGGAAATAGCAAATTGAAACACAAGGGACGTACCTGTCTGAACAACAAGTTCCGTGACGTCTTGACATACGGGCGGTGTGCACAATTTCTTTGGGCGACTGCCTCCGTTGGTCGAGTGTATGTATTTCAGTATGGTCGTTCAAGTTCGAGTCAGCCTCACGACCTAGATGTGTACTGTCGCGCTCATACAACTGCAGTATCTTCTTATATACAAGCAAGTGCGCAGGCCTTTTGAGCGTGTTGTAACGACTACCCTGAGTGCTACTGTCAACGGTGGTTGATAGATCATCTAGCGTCCGACAGACAGCATAGTGCCTTGACTAAATATCCCGTTGACCGCCGAAGACCACCCCTATGCCTCATTAGCGCCGCACAGCGGCCAGCAATGCACTGAAACTCACCGTGTAGAGTACCAGGCAAGACAGATCCTGCAGTTACATATGGGATAGTCCTGTTGATACCGAGTGAAGCTCATCTAACAGTTTAAGGTAAGTGACTACGTCTGAGACGGTACTCAGGCTATAGATGATGTGGCGTACTGTACCTTGGACTAGGAAGAGGTCGGATACCGGGTGTGCGAGATGGACGGGCATGTGCTCATACAGAGAGAGGCTATAACGAGGAACACGTGGCACACACGTTCCGAGTCTGATGCGCAAAGGCGTTTAATGAAGCAGGTCTACACGCCACCAAGCTAATTATCAAATCATGCTTACTAAATATGGTCGCCCTATGCATCGACCGCTCAGCCAATCATGTGTGTTATATCGCCCAGCTGAAGCCATTGTGAACTCGGAAACACAGTATACCGCGGCAGGTTAAGAACCAGTCTTCGTCTATGCCAAGCATGTAACACACATGCTTGTCATTATCTGATTTACCGTACATGGTTTGACAGTGTAGGTCCTATTCGTGGCCACTTTCAACTTGAAGTTGACGGTCTACTATACTTACATGCCGTCTCCATGCTGTATCATCTGAGCATATCCCCGCTACTATGTGAAGCCTATGTGGTGCTAATAGATAGTAAGATTATACTGAACTGACTGTACAATTGCTATGAGCTAGACACTAAGGACGTTCGGTATTCATACACTGCCAAGGTAACAAGTCATTATCATATGTCGCTTTGTACACCACACGACCTTTCTTCATAACCTCGAGCTCCTTTACCAAGCAACAGATGATTTTAGCTCCCCAGTCAAGTCCAACAGACTGGGCCGCTGAGACACGGTAATCAGAATACGGCAAAGATTGCTTGCTCTCCGAACAGACCATCCAGCTTTCCACCCGGACCTTCACCTCCTTCTCTATCTCCTCCATGATCTTCTCTGTCCCGTCGCTCCTCCACGCATCTGTACGCCGCGTACCATGCTCAATAAAGAGCTGATGCTGACGTGCATTTAAAATGGTGGTAAGTTCGTACTTCGATGTGTCTTCATCGATGAATAACTCGTCTCCTGGGCTAAGTGGAGTGCAAAACTCCTCTGGCATCGAGGGGCTATACGGATGGACGTAAAGTCCGAGGTCCGAGGTTCCTGGCGGTGGGAGTGCCATTTTGAATGGTGTACGCGCTGCGAGCTGTATTGCCTTCGGAATGCCAGCGATAGGCTTCCGGAAGGGCGTAGGTATATGGTCGGCACGTAGCAAATATGCGGTGCGATTTTGTCTCGACCGCTTCAGCTTCCCGCTGTATGCACACTATGTTAATATGAATACGTAGCCATGACTTTGTACTCACTCTGCCCCACTGGTATACGCACGTTGCTGCGCACGCTTGGCTGCAAGGCGTTCTGCCACTGTGTGATATTTCGCGCGCCGTCCCATGTTGTGAATGGGAGAGTGGTGGTACTAATCCTACCCCCTTAATAATGCTAGACTACTGAACGCATTTTTGCACCACTTTTGATATTCTTCTTTGACTTATGTATGCAGGCCTTATCCGCACGTAGGTTGTTGCGTCCAAGAAATATATCGGTTCAAATATGTCCGCTGCGAGCTACCGAGGCAATGATACAAGCAGACACATTTCGAGCGCGGCAACGTGTACGACCGGGGCAAAGTGGGGAGTGCATACGACAGGTTCAAGGACCACACGACAAGAAGCCAGATGAGCAGCTAAGAATACTGCAACTGACTACAGAACTAGGTGGACCTGGCCCCTCTCCGTTGCATCCTGAAACGCTGCGAGCGCGAGCGCGAACGTCGCGTAGCGCTGATGGACCGCGTAGGGGACGCCTGTAACGAACGCGGACACATTGGTCCTATAGTGAACGGATGTAAGTAAGGCCCGAGATTGAAAGTTAATGCAAACAAAGGGACTTACCAGCCGACAAACACACCAACGGCCTTGCCGCGCGTGATGCAGTAGTACCGAATGCCGGTGCCCATACCCTCCACACCAAACCCGCAGTTACCACAAGAGGGGATTCCTCCGCCTCCGCCTCCGCCGCCGCCGCCGCCGCCGCCTCCGTTGCCTGCGCTGCTACCACTTCCGCCACCAGAGGAGGAGGGGCCATTGTCGCGCGGGGGGTTGGGGATGTACGTACTCCCGGAGGTCCTCGTCCAACCGCTACCAACACTCGAGTTCGGGGTCTCAACGCCAGACCCCGGGGCATCCGCAGCAGGGGGAGGGCTGACGCGCGGCGTAGCCGGAAGGTCGCGAGGCAAGGGCTGACGAGTCGGCGAGCCAGCACGCGTACGCGGCACTGACGGCTCCTCGTTTGAGGCCGCTGCTGCTGTGCATACCAGGGTTAGATGTAAATTAATTCAATATGAGATACCAGTGATGATATGTACTGTTCTCGTTGACGAATGGGGTGCCGTCGACAGCAGCCCATAACTGATCGTCTGCAGAAGAATGAAGGGCCATCAGTGCCACAATGAAGAGTGACAGGAAAAAAAATCGTGCCTTCTTGCTGCACAGCGAGCATGTTCAGGCCGTTGATGATCTCACACAGCTGTGCGACGGAGACGGAGGGGGTAACGACGGCATCGTAAGATGCCTTGGTTGTGGGACTTGTGTTGTGCATCAGGAAAAACCGCCCGTCATGTCCAAGACTTAATAGAAGCTGAGAGAGGCTTGAGGAGCGCTATAAAGCGGCTCAGAGCAGACAACTGGCGCTCAACATCCCCAAGACAAATGGGCCACTTCGAAGAAGCCCAAACCCTTAAAAAGCGGGACCCTTACCTTTCAACGAGACGGCAAAGCAGTAAAGAGTTCCCAGAGCTTAAGGAAGTCGTCTGTTGCTCTGGCGTCCCTTTACATGGGGGAAGCTTTATGAAGCTCTGTAAAAGCTCTTTTTTTTTTTTTTTTTTTTTTTTTTTACCGTATCGCAAGCGCCAAGCGTCTGTATTGGATCGGCCATAGCCCTGTCTCTGTGAAAAGCAGAGTAGTGACGGACTTCGGGTTGATTCCCAGCATCCGCCGTAGGTATGTCTTCTGTACTGATGCGAGCTGCGTCAGCGAGGCAGTGCGAACGTGGGGACTACCTCTGCGCCCCGGTCAAGAGTCACGAATACTCGTGGCTCGATCTGTAAGCACGGCGGTAAGTTCGAACGTTTGCGTTCGGCCATGTGCGCCTCCCGTCAGTCGCAGTTTTCGCCACACTCTCGTCAGCCTCGCCCGGGATCTCGTCATGCTGCGCTATATAATCCTCGCTGCGCTCCCAGCGTGCGCTGCTCATCTCCGACCATACGACGTGGTCAGCTAGTCACACCTGAAAACCACCTTCGTCGTATTCGAATTCCCGCCTGTTCGATCCACGATGTCCCCTGCGATTATCAACGGCACAAAGAACGGCGCGCACACACCGAATGGTGTTCTGAAGGGTCCTCACGATGGCTTTGGGACCCGGGCGATTCATGTCGGCTCTGACCCAAATCCAGAGACGGGCGCTGTTATTCCATCCATCTCGCTCAGCACTACTTACAAGCAGGACGGTGTCGGCAACCACAAAGTACGCTGTCTCGCATCAACCTTCGCTCTTTGTCTGACGTTGTTTACAGGGCTTTGAGTATTCGCGGTCAGGAAACCCGAACCGCAACGCCCTCGAGACAACACTCGCATCACTAGAGTCGGGCGGAGCCTACAGCCTTGCGTTCGCATCAGGGTCCGCAACAACCGCGACAGTCCTCCAGTCACTCGGTCCAGATGCGCACGTCGTGAGCGTAAACGACGTCTACGGCGGGACCTTCCGGTATATGTCGCGTGTTGCGACAGAGAACCAAGGGCTCCAGACGACCTTCGTAGACCTGGAGAACGCGGATGATGAAACCATCCTCGCAGCGATACGTTCCAACACAAAGGTATGCAAATGGCGGATGCATCGAAAATCCATTTGCTGAGGCGAGCTTTCTGCAGCTTATCTGGATAGAGTCGCCCACAAATCCGACTCTTCGACTGATCGATATTCCTCGGATCGTTGCGCTTGCCCGATCAACACCCGCATCTCCCTTCGTACTGGTCGACAACACCTTCCTGTCGCCATTCTATTCCTCCCCGCTCCTGCAGGGCGCGGACATCGTCCTGCACAGCCTGACGAAGTACGTCAACGGGCACTCGGACGTCGTCATGGGCGCGCTCATCCTGCCCGCGCACCACGCCGCACTCACGGACAAGCTGCGCTTCCTCCAGAACGCCATCGGCGCTGTCCCGAGCCCGTACGACTGCTGGCTCGCGCAGCGCGGCGCCAAGACGCTGCACCTCCGGATGACGGCCCATGGCACGAACGCGCTCGCAGTCGCGCGCGCACTGCAGCGTTCGCCGCACGTCGAGGAGGTCATCTACCCCGGGCTCGCGACGCACCCGCGGAACGACCTTGCGTACCGCTCGCTCGCGCCGCACGCGCGCAAGTTTGTCGATCAGTATGTCGCGCAGGACAGCGAGGGCGGCTTCCCGTACGGCGGGATGATCTCGTTCCGGATCCGCGGTGGCGCGGAGGAGGCGGACCGCTTCCTCACCACGACGCGCCTATTCACGCTGGCGGAGTCCCTTGGCGGCGTCGAGAGTCTGGCGGAGCTCCCTGCTCAGATGACGCATGGGAGCATCCCGCCCGCCGAGCGGGCGCTGCTCGGGATTGGCGACAACCTCATCCGGCTGTCTGTTGGCGTGGAGGAGGTGGAGGACCTCGTCGCGGATATCGAACAGGCACTAGAGGCTGCTGTTCTGAGTTCGGAGTAGATTTGTACTCATCACACTTCTCATACTATCTTCTATCTTCGACACATCGCACGCATACTGTACCGTACTATTAGTAGACGTGAACTGGACATATACGCGATGGTAACGTTATAGCAGTGTGAATAGTGAAGCCCTGAAGTTGCACAATGTTGAGACTGCATGAAGCAACCGTTGTTCGAGCGAGGTAGAGGAGGAGGAGGGGGATGAATCCCGGCATGTTCGATCTCGGATCCCGCGCTCTGCGGCATATAGCGGGCGTCTATGGACGCCTACTTCCAAGTGCAGCGTGCCGCAAGCCGCACGAGTCTCCTCCAGCCATATTCCTCCGCTGTATTAGGTTCATTGGCCTCGCCTTTGCCTCGTTTCTACACGTATTCTGGTCCCCGGACTGAGCACATCGATTTTGATTTCGTGGAAACTCGGTCAGAAGAATAAGAACGGGCTTGCCACAGGCGGTGTGATCTTGTCTATCCGCCACACATATACCGACATTCCAGGTGGGTTACTGCTTCATGTTGACGCATCGGGATGAAGAGGACCGGTGAAGTGGGGTCGCGCGATCTATGCCACGGGTAGAAGACGATGGTAGCGCCGTTCGCGAGGGCACTTGCGCAAGCGTGTGGTACACGGCAGTCGAGGACTTGGACGCTAACGCCATATCCTTAGCGACTCCCCATCCACGATGAGCCAAGCAGGATCCTCAGCATCAGCTGCGCAAGCAGGACAATCTTCGCAGGCTGGCGATGCGCTCACGGTAGATACGTTGGTCGCGCAAGCCGTCGGTGGCGTCGACACGGCCACCATCTCGAAACTCCTCAGAGACACCGCGCCGAAGGACTCGCGCGACAGCGCACTCATCTCCATGCTCGCTACGGGGGAAGACCCGCTGCGCGTCCTCGACCCCGTGCAGCATACGTTAGTGTATTTGCATATCCTGTGAGTGACCCGAACTTCGCATACTGCTCGGCAGCTGAGCGCAGAGTGGCGTCGGGATTGGGTGGGCACAGATGTGCGCGATTGAACGCTGCAACGCCGTCGAGACCAGGTCTGGACTTGATCGAGGCGTTCTGCCAAAGTTTCAGCCCTGAGCAAGCAAGGCTTGCCCCGCAGAAAGGTGCGCCATCACGTTGCCTCGACTAGGCTTCTGGATAATCACGCCTCGTCTCCTCGGTCAGTCACCGCCTTAGCGAAAGCCATCGTACGCGTCGCACACGATTTCGGACATGTTGGTGTACTCTTTTGACTTCTCTGATGGCTCGTTCTGACATTTTGTCCAGGACCAGTTTGCATTGAGTCCACTGTACCACCTTGTGACGCGATATCCGCCATCACTAGCGTGTCTTACGACCATACACCCCATCTTCGTGGCGGTACGTCGTCTTGCCGCTTTTCTAGGATAAAGTTGGGCTCAATCTTGAGCTCTCTGGTCTTAGCGATGCGTCGCAACAAAGCACTACACTTTAGCTCTCCCCGTACTCGCAGTGCCTATCACGACAATCGACCTCAAGCTCTCCGATATCACATACAGTGACAACCTGACGTATCACTACGCAGGCGGTGTCGCTCTTGGTGCGCTGAAGCGATGGAAGGAGGCAGAAGAATTCTTGGAGATATGTGTTAGTTCACCCGCACAGGTGCCCGCTGCGATACAGCTGGAGGCAAGTAAAAAGCTAGTGCTGATCCAGCTGATATTGTACGGGAAGGTGAGATTGCGTTTGATACTGTCAGGTTTCGAAGCTCATGCTCTATCCCTCCCCCAGACCGTCGCTCCGCCAAGATACACGAATGCAGCGCTTCAGCGATTGCTCAAAGCCTCGCCGTACGGGGTATTCGCCAAGGTGTACCCGCAAGGGAAGGCACAACTCACAAAGAGCATTCAGAAGGATGTCGATCTCTTCACAAACGTTCGTCGCCCATGCCATTGTCTATCGCCACCTTCTAACGCGCTCCGCTATGGCAGGAGAGGCATATAGGCCTGATCCACCAAGCGATAGACCGCGCACCGCGCTGGCTCATCCAGAAGCTCACTTCTACCTACCTCACGCTCGGCCTAGCAGACATCGCGAAGGAGGTCGGCCTCGATGGTGAGGAGGAGGTACGCTCGATCATCCTCAGCATGGTGTGTCCGCTTCTCGTGGCCAACGCCGTCAGTAGCTGACGCGAGCTAGATTGAGTCGGACGAGATCAGCGCAACTATCTCCTCGGACGGGACGGTGACGTTCTCGGACCCCGTTCCGCAGATTTCGAAGGTCGACGTGGACAGGATGCTCCGCCAGGCGCAAGAACAGACGAAGCTGCTTTGGGAGCTCGACCAGACCATGAACGGGAACCGAGACTACCTGACGAAGGTGCGCTACCTTTCTGTTGCAGTTGGCGACGAGCGCAGGTGCTGACTGCCGTTTTTCAGGCGGTGAAGCACAAAGACGAGGCGGGCTGGGGGCCGGACGAAGACGTATATCCTACGGGGGGCGGAGGTGGATGGGTGGAAGACTCGGTGATGTAGATGAATGTATCAACCTCCTGTTGCTGTCGAACGACTTGCTTGCTGTATGCTGTTCTTTGCACTACGCGATCATCGGTGGGCCGTCTTGACCGTCGGTGAGCTCGAACCTAGTGTGGAGGAGCTGCCACAGGTGAGTGGATTCCATATATGTAGCAAGGCATAGATATGCTAATGTCCTCGCCCGTCCCAGTTCAGTCTGTGACGACATGTAGGGACTTCCCGCGCCGCAGAGCCTCGCCATGTGTTGATGACCTCGCTGCTAAATGGAAGTATCCAGGTGCTGTTCGGGACCATGCAGCGAAGTGACAGTCAGCTGCTGCCTTTGGTGCAGAGACGCCCATATTCCCAGTACTTGCCGAAGTCACATAGTGACTAGTGATGTCGGGCCATATGCAATGCACCGTCGGAGACCGACTATATGCGACCTTGTATCAAGACACTATCACTCCAATGACATCAGCAAAGTTAGGATGTGGTAGGGGAGGCGCTGAGCTTGCATATTCTTCGGTACGTTGATACTTTCTACGGTACGGTCGTGGTGCTTGCTCATTGCATGTCCACCTTCCATAGCATCTCCGCTGCACGATCTGTTCGTCCCCCCTGAGGAGCCAATCAGACTGTCATCGGACGGCTCACTCATATAAAGCACCTCGTCGAGGACCTGTTTTGCGGTATCAGCAATGTCCTCAGCCCTGATATTGCTTTCCATCCTGTTAGTGTCCCGAGCGTTGGCGTCCAGTGGCCTAAGCTCTCTCCGACGCCCCGAAACACCTCTGGGCCGACAAATCGTCTTTGACGCTCTCAGGACCCAGCTACCGCCACCTAACACGACCTACTATTTCGATCAGTTGATCGATCATAACGACCCAGGTCTTGGTACCTTCAAGCAACGATACTGGCACAACTGGGAATTCTATAAGCAAGGTGAACTACTCCCTTGTCTCACGTGGCTGACTGCTAACGATGATCAATATAGGTGGTCCGATAGTGCTCGCTGCCCGAGGAGAGAGCAATGCCATGGACGGAGGTTGGTGATGCCATGTGAGAGACGGCCGAACGGCACTGACGGCGACACTAGGTATGGAAGTAACCTACGTTACAAACGCATCCATTGCCGGTATGATCGCCCAGGAACTCGGGGGAGCGACGGTTTCCCTCGAACATCGCTACTTCGGTGGTTCCCAACCATACGGCAACCTCTCTACGGACAATTTGAAGTACCACACGATACAACAGGCCATCGACGACCTAGACTACTTTGCATACCACGTCAAGCTCCCGATGCCGAATGGTGCTCGTGTCACCCCTAGCGAAGCTCCGTGGATCCTGATTGGATGTAGCTATGCGGGAGCGCTCACGAGCTTCACTAAAGTCAAGTAAGCGAACCAGCGAGCTTGCCAGCACTTGCATATGCTTACGAGCTGCGCACGCAGCAAGCAGAACACTTTCTACGCTGCATGGTCTACATCTGGCGTCGTCGAAGCCACTGTGTGAGTGGCACCGTTTCCGCCATTGAAGGATTACTGACTACTCAGGCTACCGCGTTCAGAGACAGTTGGCGCTACTACGACATCATCCGCACTCATATGCCTCAAAACTGTTCGCGCGATGTACAGAGGGTGACCGAACACATCGATCGTGTCTTCACTTCCGGCAACGAGACATCCATCAATGAAGTCAAGGGGCTTTTCAACATGAATGTATCCCACTTGGACGACTTCGTCAGTGCGCGTAAGTCCATTCAGTTCCTTCGGATGCTACATCCTCCGACCGCACTGGTCCTTGCTAGTGAGGGCCCCTCTGTTCGAGTGGCAGGTCATTGACCTGACGCCGACTACATCGCATACCTTTTATCACTTCTGTGACGCCCTCGAGGGCAACAGTAGCGCACCAGCCGATGGGTGGGGTTTGGACCACGCGTTACAAGCTTGGAGCTTCTACTGGAATACGGACGGCTTTCGTCTAGGTGTGTATCCTCTTCCCCCTGTGACTGCTGAAACTATCAACTTACTATTGGTTCACCAGTGTGTGACTATCGGGACCAAATTGCGTCTGTTTACATCCCTTCTTCGGGCTTATCGGCATCTGATTTCTTGGTGCCAGAAACTGCATAGACACGTACAACAGAAACTCCTCGAAATACACCGATATTAGTAGCAGCAACTCCGAACGCTCCTGGCATTGGCTGACGTACGTAAATAAACTTGCCGTCGTTGCATTATGCTGATGTATACTGTAGTTGCAATGAACTGGGTTTCTTTCACACCGGCGCTCCCACGGGTACACCCACCATCGTTTCCCGGTTGCTCCTTCCTGCCTACGACGAGGTATGTTGCATACCGCGGCGCACCTGCGAGGAGACTCAAAGCTATGGTAACAGCGTCAGTGCCTGTACATGTTTCCCGAAGCATTCAGTGCCCCTCCGACCCCCCATACGAGTGAGACCAACATGAAGTACCGTGGGTGGGACGTCAATGTTGAGCGTATGATATTCGTCAACGGCGAGAGTGAGGCTATCAATCGGCATTCGGGTTGTTGACTCACAGCACTGACGATACGCTACCAGACGATCCGTGGCGAGCCGTCACCGTCTCGGCTGAAGGAAGCAACGCTACGAGCACTGCAACGCAACCAATCTTCGTGCACGACGGTTGGCACTGCTCTGACCTTTATGTAGATAATGGACTGGCAGACCCAAAGATTGCTGATATACAGAAACAAGGCATCGCAAAGATGAAAGAATGGATTGGGGCTTGGAAACCACCCACTACAACAAGGTTAGCTTGTCTATGTCATACGCGAGCCCGAGGTCGTTGACACAGGCGTAGTGCGCATGCTATGAGCTCAGCTTTAACGGCGACGGGCGGCAGCGGAACCGATTCGCTCGCGTAACAGTATTTGTCCAGTTGCTTCTGTGGGCGCCAATGTTCTACACGCAGGGACCAAGACCACCTCTGAGTCTTTTTTCGGCGACGATCTGAGCTAATACATGACGACGACGAATGCATATAGGGTAGCAACCATTTTGCAGGTGCATTGCTCACCGTTTCGGCAGCGCAAGGTTTCATAAGTACAGGGAGCTGTAGCGCGCCCGCAGCGAACCCGTCACTTCTAGCGTGCGCGCTCGGGGGAACGGGAATTTTGTCTGCTCGATCAGATAGAAGCTGACTAGCTCGGCGCCGTTGGTATGTTTGTACGAACCTCGCGAGACTGAGCAGCTGGAGCATCATTTCTCCCGGCAGTGGTGAAATTCTCAACGCGAACGCTTCCGAGCTTCGCGGGCCACTCCTCTCCGTTATATGTTTGAAGTCGGGGGTCGCGATGAGGGTACTCACTACAATCCTTCGCCCCGGCTGACCCCATATGCTGTAGACGCTCCTTTATCTTCTTTTCTAGCGTGTTCTTTGTCACTCAGCATGCTCGGCATCGCCAGTGCTTTGGTACTACTAGTCGCTGCATGGATCGTATCGCGTGCCATCCAGATCTACCTCGTAGCATCCTCATTGCCCAAGCTTAGGGGCCCTCCACCTGCGTCGTTTTGGACAGGTACGCCAGTACATAAATGTCCTTTCTGCTCATGCTGACAGCCGTGCATCGACAGGGAACTTGAAGCAATGGTACAGCCGTGAAGCTGATGCTTTTCAAAAGCATGTCGCTCTTGACTATGGTCCTGTAGTGCAGCTACGCGGCATGATAGGGGTACGTACCTTTCCGTAGACATTCTCGGCGATGCTGATGCACCAACCAAGTGGCCCCTCCTCTACGTGTCGGACCCTAAGGCTCTGCATACCATCCTCGTGAAGGAAGAGCCGTCCTATCTACATCGGTGGGAGCTAATGGAGTAGGCCTATCAATTCATTCCGACTGGTGATAGTTACTCACTCACGGCAGAGGCAACCGTCTGATGTTTGGCGGCGGCGTCTTCTCCACCCTCGGTCAGTCATGGTGTGCGAGCATCAGGCAGCTCCGTCGATCTGATTTCACGATGCTGCAGGGAGCGAGCATAGCAGACAACGCAAACTACTGAATCCTGTGTTTTCGCTAACCCACTTGAAGCACATGCTGCCGATCTTCTATGACATCGCTCACAGGGTAAGCTACCCAACGATACTATCCGAGATAGTCCCCTGAACCTCGTAACCGCAGCTTCGCGATGGCATGCAGACCGCTGTCGAGGACGGCGGAAACGAGCAAGACATCACAAAGTGGATGGTTCGCGCCGCATTAGAGGCGATTGGACAGGGCGGCTTGGGCTACTCATTCGACTGCCTCGTCGAGGACTCCAGAGAAGATGTCTACGCAGACGCAATAAAGTCCTTCAAGTAAGCTTCTGCCTCCTCACCCACACCCACAACACCTGCTTCACTCCGAACAGCCCCAAGATGATCCGCCTCTCGTACATGCGCCGCTTCATCCCGTACCTCTCCTGGCTGGGCCCCGCCTGGTTCCGACGGCTCCTAGCGCGGTGCATGCCCGAATACTGGGCGTCCAAGGAGGTCTACCGCGTCGTGCAGACGATCAATCAGCGCTCCGCAGAGATTTACGCATCGAAGAAGGCGGCACTGCGGGACGGCGCACTCCGCGATGGGAAGGATCTTATGAGCATACTGAGTGCGTTGCGAGTTATTCATGCGAGCGCAGCAATGGAGTTCACGAATCGTTATGGGTAGTGCGGGCGAATACCACGACCCGTGCGGGAGAACACCTCTCGGATGACGCTGTGCTCGGGCAGATGACGTGAGCAATTCGTATCAAACTCGTTGGTTCTCTTCCAGTGCCTGCTAATGCTGACTTGGACGAGATGTGTAGGACATTCGTGTTCGGCGCCCTAGACACGACCGCAGCGGTGCTGTCCCGCATCTTGCAGCTCCTCGCGACGCACCCGACCGTGCAGGATGAACTGCGCAGGGAGCTCGTGGAGGCGCACGCCGCCGAGGGAATCACCTACGACCGCCTGGACGCCCTCCCGCTCCTAGACAACGTGCTCCGAGAGACACTCCGGGTGTGAGTGTCTCCCCTATCAAACGTAGTAACATAATGTAGTGGAGTCTCAGCCCCGACTCGCATGCAGATACCCGCCGGCCACGCAGAACAGCCGTGTGTGAGTTGCGAGCGGCTCCAATTCCATGGGAAGATGCACGCGTTTCTAACGACTGAGCCGGCCAGAGCGCAGCAAGACGGCGTCCTCCCGCTTTCACGGCCGATCATGACAGCAGACGGGCGAACGCTACAGGTGCTCTTCGTACCCAAGGGTACAGAGATCCTGATTGGGACGTATGGGTCGAACGTCAGCAAGGACATTTGGGGCGAGGACGCGCTCGAGTGGAAGCCGGAGCGGTGGAATGGGCTCCCTCAGAGCGTCGCCGAGGCGCATATACCCAGTGTTTACTCGCACCTGTGAGTCGCCAGAACCTGGTGCTGGTTACCAGGCGCAGAGTGCTTATGCACTGTGCTGTTGTAGGATGACCTTCGGTGCGGGGAGAAGGGCGTGCATGTACGTTCCACGTCCTTTTCGCCGCTGTTCCGCGCTAGTACTGAATTCGTGTGTGCAGAGGGCTCAAGTTTTCAGAGATGGAGCTGAGTGGGACCTCCAGTTACCTCCGTTCACTTGACCAGCGTGCTGACCATCGGATCATAGAGGTCGTCCTCGCTGTCCTCCTCGCTAGCTTCACCTTCGAGCTGACCGAGGAGCCCATCGTGTGGAACGTCGCTGCGGTGCGGTACCCCACCGTCGGGCGGGAGAGCAACCAGGCCGAGATGCCCATGAAGGTGCGAAAATACCGGCCAGCAAAGTAGTATTGCGCAGCGAGTTGCACCGTACTAGTTTAAGCTAGTCATACCCTTCATTACATATGATACCTCAGCTGTTTAATCGCCTCTCGATAGCAATGTCCCGGAATTAATGGACCACAGGCTACTCCAAACTACGAAGCCTATATGTATACACAGGCGTGCTGAGGCTGCATCATAATCCCAGAATACGCGTCCGGTAGCTTGACCTTGTCCTCACAAACACACAGTGGGGGTGAGATGCATATGCATACATATTATACATACATCGCCACCATTGACCCATGACAACTACAACACAATCTCGCTTTGGTAGCAGTGGACAAACCAGGAGAATCAACGACCAACGCAACGTATCGTACAGTGCATCAAAATATTGATTGTTCTTGCGTTCTTGGTATAATACACATCCTGCTCGCAACATTGGGCTCCAGTAGTTGCTAGAAATACAAAGCGCTGTGCGTGCCTTCATGAGGACTTCTTGCCCGCCTTCTTAGCGGCCGTCCTGGCCCGCGTGATCTGCTTCTTCCACCCGTAGCACTGCGAGCAAGCTATGAAGCGGCGCAGGCCGTCAGCCTCGCACGAGATGAGGGTGGCGGCAGTCGGACGCACCGGCAGAGCCATGCTTCTTGCACTGATACTGGCCGTCCTTGTTCACGCTGGACGCGGGAGCCTCAATGCCTTCGCGGTCGATTGAGTCGAACTGCGAATGGAGTGACGGTCAGTCTACTAGCACACGGCGCACGCGGCGACGGGAGCGCGTACACCGAAGAAGCCATCATTCTCTTCCCGTCCGTCGAAGGAACAGACGGTGCACTACACACACGAACAAGGACGACAATCAGCGGCGAGGTCGGTGCGGCAGACCCGGTGAGAGGCGACGCACGACTTCTTTGAGGTGTTGGCAGAACAGGGCGTCGTTAATTTCAATCGAGGCTACGCTGCTGTCCGACATGTTCGACGAAGAAGGGGAAGATAGGTAAGAGAGCGATGGTTGTGGCTCGCGCTGACTGCGGTGCGGGAGGCAGTATCGCCGTGGGCGGTAGGTGGATGGGTGTGAGGTGAGAATGGGTCCGTGCGGAATATATAGGGGGGCTGCGCGAAGCCCTGGCTATCTGGATTCGCGCGCGGACCTGTCTGAAGAGAGCTGGCCAGATGACAGAGGGTGTGGCCAGATGACCCTCGTCTCCCCATCCCTCGGTCCAGGAGCGGTCCTATGACATCACGTGTAGATGGCCCCTGCATCTGAATGCGCTGCCTGTGATGCCATCGCTGCCGACAGAGAATACGCTCCGCGGGTAGAAGCACACGAGTATGTACAGAGCTATTGCACTGAGAGCTGGGGGCGACCGCGCCATGTAGAACCTCGCCCAACGCACACGCCGAGGAAACAGGTTAAGCGCTGGTACGTCTGGAAGCTGCAGAAGTCGAAACCGTGTACACCGACTGAATTAGGCCCGAACGCTGAGCGAACCGCTGACCAGGTACGCGAGCACGACATGCCCGCCCCTACAATGGATCATGATGCGTCAGCGGCCCCTTGCATTGTACAGCATACTGACTGCCAAACGCACCGCAATTCAGCACGCCGCGGTCGATGCGTGCCAATCTTACATAGGCCGTGAGGGAGACAATCATTCTGGATGCTCTTGCTTCGTATGATGACAGTAGCTTCCTCCAAACTCCAACGCGCCACAGGGCACACCCTCTTCGGTGACCCCCAGGTAACCCGCCTCCACGGGCGTCCACTCGCCCCATAGCCGTGCTCGCACAGAAAGCTCCGTCCACACCGTCGCCCGGAAGCTCTCGAATGAGAACCGCTGCACATGGCCTTCTCGCATCGGCGCAGGCAGCCCGACGAACGAGTCCGGAGGCGCACGCGCGACGACGCGCAGCCTCCTGAAGAGGCTCCTGACCTCGAGCTCGACGACACCTTCGCGGCTGTCGTGGCGCACACGCATGAGCGGCGAGAGGACGAAGAGGCCCGCAGCGAAGGGCGGGCGGAAGTCCCACTGGTACTTTGCGGAGCGGTACCCGACGAGGAAGGCCTGCACGCCAGGGAGGGCCTCGCCACCCGCGAAAGCGAGGTACCTCCCCTCTGGACCAAAGGCCTGGCACCAGAGCCAGCCGGTGGGGAAGGACGTGCCCCAGTTCTTCTCGAAGTGCGCCTTGCCGTGGGCTCGGTGGGTGCGCCCGTCGTGTGTGAACGAGAGCACTGCATCGCTGGAGGTCGTGTGAACGTGCCAGTTGAGCGGGAGGTATGGAGAGAGGGGGGCAAGCGGACCCATGGGTCCGAGGAGTGGCTGGACGTCACACCATGCTTTGAGGTTGGTCAGGTTCAGGGAGAGCTTAAGGTTGGGGCCGTCAATCGAATAGTCGACAGTGTCAATTCCAACGTTCATGGTCCCAACATCCGCAGAAGCGCGAAACGGGGTCGGGGCATTGACATTACCGTCTTGCGGGGAGATCTCGAAGTGCTCCGGATAAAATTCATGCGTGAAGCCAGCAGCCTCCTGGCCAACGGCTGGTGTATACGAAACGCAGACCAGGTTTCCTCGTCTCTTCGCGTTCTTGACCCAGCAAAAGATGATGGCCAGTGTGCCGCCGTCGTCTAGCAGACTGCGAGAGTAATAGCCTTCGAAACCGGATAGTTCATGGGGAGCGAAGTCGTCCAAGACCGCGCCAACAGGCGCAACGCCAATGATAGCGCATATATGCGCTAGGAGGGACTTCAATAGTGCGAAAGGCAACAGTGGCCAGCGCAATAGTCTTCGCTACCATCATCTATGTTGGTGTCATGCGTCCATGCAGCGACCGGGTGAAGAGACTCACCACCAACAGAGCCACCATTTTCTCTCGAACTCTGACGCAGGATTGAACTGTACCCGGGGTCTTGCTGGTTGAGCAACGAATGGCCTATGTGCAAGTAAAGCTCAGGAGATGGCTTGGCTTCAAAGTACGGTCCGAGCGAGACCAATGAACGTATGCGCCTTCAAGCTTTAGCTGGAAGTTGCCTCAGAAGTAAGATACACAATCAAGCTTGCCCATCAGCGAAGCAAGAGGATCTTAAAGGGAGTACGAGACAAGAGTTCGCGTTGAACTGACTAACAAACAGAGCTAGCAAGAGAGGTCGCGAGGATAAGCACGCCGCGTTACCGCGGCTGTCACACCGTGACACCCTCGATCACAGTGAGCAAATCTGCGATCGAGCTGAAGCTATAGCTCCTACTTACTCTCACCTCTATCACCATGGCCACCGCAACGTACGCCTCAGATAACCTATCGGAAGTGCATCTCTAACATAATATCAAACAGAACACCAAAAACATCATGGGCCGACGACGTTGACGAGCTTGGTGAGTACCACCTCCGTGCCTCCAAACCTCGCTTCATCTTGCGCCTCAGAGCAGCCCACCAAGTCCGAGGATTACGTCGACGAGAACGGCGTCCGCACGACAGTCGAGTACGTTGTGAACGATGACGGCAAGAAAGTAAAGGTACGCCTGCCCTGCATTTCACATCCAGACATCCATGCTCAGTGGACGTACGGTGCAGATCACCCGCAAGATCAAGCGTGTACTCCAAAAAGCGGTCGTCGACCACACAGTCGCTGAGCGGAAAAACTGGGCAAAGTTTGGGCAAGAGAAGGGCAGCAAGCCAGGTCCCGACCGAGCGACGACGACGGTCGGCGAAAACGTTGCGCTGAAGCTAAGCGCGGGCAACAAGGTGAGCAGACTGTTTCTGTCTGCCAGTGATACTTCCCCAGAGCCCACCGACGAGGAGGGCCCTTCCATGTGTGAGCTGAGGCCCCCCATTGGCCGGAATACAACGCAATGGTATAGCTTCAACCAACCTATGGCCTTTCGTCCATTTTGCTCCCCTCTCTCTGCTCTCGCGTTCTCGTTCACGTGCCCTCCCGTCTTTGCGATGGATCATTACTGACTCGTTCGCCTGTTAGTCCTCCGAACCTGAGCCAAGCGCAGAATCACAGATGAAGGCCAACCTTGCGCGTGCCGGTGCCGGCAAGGTCGTCTGTCGTCTGTGCAAGGGCGACCACTTCACCGCTAAATGTCCCTACAAAGACTCGCTCCCAGGCCTCGACGGCGCCGACACGCCGCCGAACTTCGGCGGGGAAGACACGGGGACGCCCGCGGAGCCCGCCGCGGCGCCGACGACGGGGGGCAAGTACGTGCCGCCGTCGATGCGCGCGGGCGGCGGGCGGGGTCCGGGCGAGGCGATGGGGCGGCCGGGCGGCTCGAGGGACGACCTGCCGACGCTGCGCGTGACGAACATCTCCGAGGACGTGCAGGAGAACGACCTGCGCGACCTGTTCGGCACGTTTGGCCGCGTCGCGCGCGTGTACGTCGGGCGCGACCGCGAGACGGGCGCGGGCAAGGGCTTCGCGTTCGTCAGCTTTGAGGAACGCGCGGTTGCGCAGCGCGCGATGGAGAAGATGCACGGGCGCGGGTATGATAACCTCATCCTCAACATACAATGGTCACGTAAGTGGTGGTCGGCTGTGGTGTTTGGATGTTGGACGCTGATCGCGATCTGGATTTGCAGAGCCGAGAGAACAACGGTGAACCCTTCTTACTGTTGTGTTGTAGCTTATCGACGCCATCTCGTCATGCTTGAGGCTGTGCGCTCTTATGTACAACATGCTTGCCTCGGCACTACACTATTCTACGCCATGTTGCGCACTAAGTGGAGAGCGGATCACAACCTGCCTCCATGCTCTACACACGGTGGGCTGTACCGTTCATAGCTGTCGCCCCCTGAATACGACGAAAAACAAGACCCGCTAAAGGGAGATGGCCGCACAGGATAAGTACAGCGAACGTTCATGCGTCTAACTTGCGCGTGCGCGTGAGCGTTTGCCCCACCACCGCGACTACCGTGACCAGACCATCGAATGAGCGCCGCGGCCTCTGGCCGCTGCAGATCAAGTACTTATGCGTACTCGAATCCGACTCGGAACTTCGACTCATTCGTACGGCGAAAATCACCCTAGTATCGGCGGCTAGCCTACGTCTGATATTTCCCCGTGTAGCCTTCGTGTGTATCCTTTGCGATCGTCCTTGGTATACATCGGTCACCATCGATTCGGCGGCACGCGTACAACCTCCGAGTCGAGCCAGCCTCTCGTTGACATGCCGCAGCGGAGGATCGTCCCGATAGTTTGCAAGCCTCTCTGGGAGTACCCCGATGAGCTCCAACTGCTCAACGGTCTAGTGTCGAATGTGAAAGGTGCGTCCTATCCTCGCGAACAGGCACGCCGCATTCTGATATTTCGCCACGGCAGCGCATGAGTGCCTGTGCTGCAAAGGCTTCCTCCATGGCGACATTAGTCCAAACACTATGTTATTCTGGCCAGACGGCTCTGCGGTTGCCTTCCTAGTAGACTTGCAACCCGGCATTAACCATGACAATCGTCGGGAACTTACTGAGCTCGTTCCAGATGTCACCCAAAGCTGCACGACTTGATCGGATCGACAAGCAGCTGCAGACTGCACCGACTCCAGGCAGAGACCTTCGAACGGTTAGTATCTTTCCTGGTAGCTCGACTTCCTGGCTTCCCAAAGCTTCGCAGGCGTCTTTGCACTTTTTGACCACACCACTGGCGTCACTTTGTGTTCTCTCAGACTCTGTCCCCCGCTGACTATGGCGTTCCCGCCAGTGATCTGGGATATACTTGGCGTGTTCTTCCTCTCGTATTTGTGTCATGTGACAGCGCACAAGCTGGTCTGCGAGAGAGGCATTGTGCACCGGACTATCAGTACCGGAAAGCTATCACTCTGTTCTGTAGCGGAGGTTCTACATGACAGATTTCGATATGGCTCATGTTGATGATTTGTTGTACACTCATCTTACGATTCAGATGGCTGTGAACCTGGTCCAGAAAGGCATTGACCGCTCGAACGGGGAGTCCATCATAACGCCCGGCGGTAGTGGCGAAGATCGACTCGAAATCTTCTAGGCCGCATCCTATCACAGTATGTCTTTCCACCGTTCATTGTGACTTGAAGTACTCAAACTGTCTGACTGGTTGAAGGGAATACTGCAATTCATGGCTCTATCCTTGCTCGACGCTACAAGAGACAATGACGGTGACTCGGACACTCTCGCGCACACCCCTTCCCATGATCTTGGGTCGATCGCATACGTTATCGGCTACACGTTCCTGTGCCGCCTTGTCAATACTGCTGATTGTCCACACAGTCTGGAAGAGGTCTTCAAGGTTTGCTTTGGCCAGGAAACAGTCCCTGGCATCAGTGCGATGCGAGAGAACCACTGGCAGCCCTTGTCGTGGTACTACATGAACAAGAGCTATCGGCCACACATATTAAAGTACATGTCAGGCATCATTTGTAGACTGTTCGCAGGCTTGGTAAAAAATAAAGAGTAAAAACCGTCCATGAGGAACATGCCGAGAAACGACGTCAAGGCCTGCGCGCTGAACGCTCGACGAAAATCCTGCAAGGGTGCGAGAAGATTGTGGGCTCGTTTCTCTCTCACATACCGTGCCGTCCGCTAATTCTGGACCCTAGTTCCCGGCTCAGCAGCACACACCGCCCTCACTCACGACACCATCCTGGAGTTGTTACAACAGACGATCGACACCCTCAAAGGGTACCCTGAGTTGATCGTCACATTTGACACGGACCAGGACTTGAGGCTCCTTCCAATCAAGATGGGTTCTTCACTGGCTCTTTCTACGCAAAAGGGCCAGAGCAAGATAATGGAGGATGGTAGGCCCCGTCAAGAGCCGGTGGCGTATTTGGTACTGGTGGTATTCCTAGAAAATTTCATATGATGGGGCACGACTGACAGGCGTGCGCGGCCGAACGCACAGTAGAACCACCGTGCTTAGAGATTGAGGGACGAGTAAATGAGCTAGTCACTGTTAGAGCAACGCGCCTTGGTTGCCAACGCGCCAGAGGTCAGTACGTCAAATCGAATGCAATATCGTTTAACAACTAGCGGTGTAGCACGCGGGAGCATTCCTTCACAATCAGTTGCATGACTTCGAAGCTGACAGGCACCGTAACCTCTGAGTCGTATAGCAGCTGCTTCTGCTAAACAGGAATGACCTTCATGAACAACGTCGTTCGGTCTCTACTCATTATGTATTAGCTCAACGGAAATGCTCTCCTCAAATCAGAATCACTCTCTAACGCATCTGGGTGCCCTCTCGCAACGTATCGAGCACCTCATGTGTAATCTTTTCGCTTTTGGAGGGCTTGCCATTGGTCAATCAGGATTTCTGTAGGGGCACTCAGTGACATATATGCTTCACTCCCCAGGTGTCAGGGGCCGATTTCTGGGTCGAAAAATGCTTACTTTTAGGATCGAACAAAGATCTGGAGGAGTTGCCGATGGGTTTCCCGGTGCCTGCATCAAGTTCAACCATGTCACTTGTAGCCGGCATCATCCAGCCCAGCCGGACGGGTGACTGAAGTCCGTGCATGTTTGATCACGATTAGCCATTTCTATAGCAGCATGACCGCGTTGCTCACCTATTTTTTCCCTGCATAACTAGCAATCTTTGATAAGTACATAGTACTAAACACACAGATTCTGAGGATGTTCGCCGCGGCGGGTGGCCATGGCATCAGTGCTTGTAACCGGCCCGGGGTCCGGGGATCATCAGGGGTGGCTGCAGTGCGTGCATAATCTCGTGATTAGTACCACAGATCCTCACACAGTTCAAACGTGGCGGCCTGTTAAGCACCGGTTACACTCAAATGTCAATGAAATGTCAAGATGCAGATCGGATTCGAGTGGTTTGAACGTCGAGCTTTAAGTGAGTTAGTCTCTCACATCATCGTACTAGTACGTGAGCAAACATGGGCGGATCAGAACTTCGTGCGGCGCTTCACGCGCTTCAAACTCGCAACGTCCACCACGGCCCCCACCTATTCAGGTGCGCCACGGGTATCCTTCCCGATCTTTCCTGAAAGTCGCAAGGTGTTTTTCAGTGATTGTCTTCTCTCTTGGTCTTTCGACGTTCGCTTTGTAGAGCCATCAGTTGATTGGTCGGATTGCTCCCAAGGCCCCCGTATCGTAGTGCATCGACGCTCACTGAGAAGAGTCACTGTGAGCATGCCAAAGCGGTTCGATGAATACAGGTGCTGATGCTGGGACATCGCTCTCGCATTCCTGTCCTCGCATTCCTGTCCTCCAGAGCCTCTTCCAACTGCACTCACTGGCGACACCCTCCAACCACATCCGCTGTTCTGTCGCGTACGGCAGACGAACGCATCGCAGTAGAGTCCACACCTCTCTCCGACGAATCGCCTCACCATAGCTAAGACTTCCGGGGTCATTCCCTAACCTATCGACCCACCGAAATCGATAGGACGCCACGCGAGTCACGGACATGAAGAGAAAAGCAAGCTTCTATACAGACTCAGACTACTACTCCGACTCAGACGAAGACAGCTTATCAGGTGAGTATCCCCTCGACACCGCCTTTCCACCTCGTCCCCACCATCATGTCTGCGCCTGACCCAAATCTCCTCACTGTCACTCCTCATCACCCAACCGCCGGCGGCGCTCAAATGGGAGCAGTGAACACATCGGCCATCCACCAACATCTATACGAGGAGCTCTCGGGAAACGTCATATACGACGATGCATCCGTTTTCAATCGACTCCGGGTCTTCGAAGAGGATGCCACCATCATCGCTCGTTGTCACGAGAGCTACCAGACCGACATGAAATCCAACACTGATGAACTCACTCGAATTGCGAAGGATGCGAGCAAGGAAAGTGTCGGCATACTAGAGGGCGATACTGCTGAGAAGAAAAAACGAAAAAAGGCCGTAAAGAAACAAGAGCCATCAATGTATAAGCCACTCGTATGTCCAGTCCAGCTCTCTGCTGCCGAACATAGCTGCTGTCAACTGCTCATACACTTTCCCGGCTGTGTGCAGGGCGAAATCTTCGCGTACCTACGCAATTGGGGAGATAGCGGTGCGGGCGCAAGACGTGTTTTCAGACAGTCCTCCTCCATCACGATGTCACCTCCAGTCAATGCCGCCGAAGCGTATACGCCTGCCACTTCTAAGATGCGCCCGGATTTCAGCCTCCTTCCCGACAATCCGGATCGCGCTTCCTGGCACACATGTGACGGGTTTGCGGAGATCAAGGCTGCCGAGGAAGAAAACTACCCACCGCAAGACCCCCGTCATGTGAAGGGCGCTATCCTCCAGTGTGCAGACTACGCACGCTACCATATGGCCTTCCGACCGTTTTGGATCTTCAGTGTCATACTCCTGATCACTGGGACCGCGTTCCGAGTCATGATCGTTGATCACGAAGGTGTCATTCTCTCCTCTCTCCACAGCATCGTCGATGACGAATACATTGGCGAGAAAAGAGGTAGTATCGGTGCTATGGGGAAGGGCGCCGAGATATTCGTTCGCGTTGTTCGCGTCCTCACACGCGGGCTGTCGAACTATCAGCTAGGGCACGATCCATCGGTGGCAACAGTCACCCTTTCACAACTCTCCGGTTACCTGCAGCGGTCCACTCTCGCCGAGACTCACCGGCGTCAGGTTCCCCTCGTGGGTGGAGACTACTACCCGTCTTACCGCATCAATCCTTTCGGAAATGAGAAGCGGACGTGGTGCACCGTTGGGCCACCGATCTGGGTTTCCATGTCGCTCTGCGGTCGGGGTACCCAGGTGTGGCGTGTGCTTGAGCTGGTCAAATCTCAGGGAGGCTGGGCTTTTGTAGGGGAGCTTCATGTCTTGAAGTCTGCCTGGCGCGACGTTCGCAAGGTGGCAGAGACGGAAGTCTATAGTTTGATCAAGAGGTTCCGGCTCGAAGAGGAGGCAGCAGTGGCGAAGAAGGAATCCAAGGGGGGCCAGAAGGCTGAGATTCCGGCACTGGCAAGCTCAGGCATCGCAAAGAGTCTGTACGGCAGCGACGTCTTCTACGATGTCGATTCTCAGACATGGTCCCGGCTCAACATAGCGCATATCCGAGGCTTTAGTGGCCCCGACGACCCGGCTCTCCCGAACCCCTTGCATAAGACCCTCCATCGCATCATCCTTGAGACGTTCGGAGAGCCTCTATGGAGGTACCATGACGAACTGGAACTTGTCGAGGCATTCTATGCGATTGTACAGGGTACAGTGTTTCTTCTCTCGACGCATCTACATACTAATGTCACGGTCGCATAACAGCACACCAGTTCCTCTGCGAGATGAGCATTGTGCACCGGGATATCAGTGCCGGCAACCTACTCCTTTGTCGTGGAGGTCCTGTGAAGGGCTTCATCACAGACTTTGACATGGCCCATGTCGATGACTCGTTGATCCCTCATCTTACAGTTCAAATGGCTGTGAATGCGATCCAGAAAGGCATTGACTACTCGAGTGGGAAGCCTATCATGACATCCGGCAGCGTTTACACGAAGATTGACTATGAATCATCCAGGCCACATGGTGTACCCGTCACGGTATGTGGATTGCCGTGTTTGTAGTACACTTGTAGCGCTCACGCTGTGTGCTTAATTCTTGAAGGGAACACTGCAGTTCATGGCCCTGTCTCTGCTCCAAGCTATCCAGAGGAAGCGCTCTCTCACGCACACCCCTTCCCATGATCTTGAGTCGATCGTATATGTTCTTGGCTACACGGTCCTGCGGCGCCTTGTAGGCACTGTAGGCTGTCCAAAGGATCTAGAAAACCACTTCAAAGAATGCTTTGGCAAGGAAACAGTCCGTGACATCGCTGCCGAGCGGACGGTATGCCAGCCATTATCGTGGTGGTATACGCTTGAAAGCGATCGTCCCTTCATAATGAAGCACACGTCCGGCGTCATGGGTGGACTGTTCCGAGGCCTGCAAAACGCAGTAAAAGCAGTCCATGAGGAGACTGACGAAAAACTTAATCAAGCTGCACAGACGGAATACCCGGAAATGCTGCTCGTGCTCGAGGAGGTGCGTTCATTTCTGACACATAATGTACTCTCCGCTGATTATGGATCCTAGTCGCCCGACTCCGAACCTGCTGCCCCGCCACTACCCGCCCTTACTCACGACACCATCCTGAAGCTTCTACGACGGGCGATCAACGCATTCAAGGAGAAGCCCAAACTGGTCGTCAAGTTTGATCCGGACCAGGCTTTGAGGCCCGTTTCAACCAAGACGGATTCCTCCAACGCAAAGAGGGCCAGACTGGAATAGAGGACAGTAGGACCCGTGAACGGGCCGGTGCTGCATTTGGTGTTGGCAGTATCCCTGGAACCCTTTGCATACGAGAATGTGAGCCGGGGCGTCGCGCCGATCGTACATACGCGATCTCGAAGAGGCTGGCAAGGTATTGCAGCGGATAATACAATGTGACAATGCAACTCATTCCTTCTACGTGCGTTGAGACTTCTTCCTACCCTACCATCGTACATTTGAGTTTCTTAGTATCGTGCACGCCCAGCGGCAAGTCACTCCTTCCTGTGCTTCTGGTAGTAGTGGATGAGGCCCGTTGTCTGTCACACACACCGATCAGCCCCAGCCGCCTCCTATTCCGAAGAGCACATGCGATACGTACCGAGCTGTCGTGGCCGGTGACGTCCTCCGGCTTCCCGAGCTGCGCAAGGATGTTCTTCGCGAGGACCTTGCCGAGCTCCACGCCCATTTGGTCTGCCCACCTGCGTAAGCACTAGCGAGAAGGGAGACAAGGGAACGACGCGCACCGAAGGAGTTGATGCCCCAGATGACACCCTGCGTGAAGATCTTGTGCTCGTAGAGCGCGATGAGCGCGCCGAGCGTCGCGGGGGTCAGCTTCGGGAAGATGATGCTGTTGCTCGGGCGGTTGCCCTCGAACACCTTCGACTTCACCAGCGGCTCCGACGCGTTCGGGCCGAGCTCCTGCGCGCCCACATCCCGTCAGTTCCGCTCCAAGTAGGCAAGCGAGAAATGGGAGTGAGTGCAACACGCACCTTGCGGACCTGCTCCTCGGTCTTGCCGAACGCGAGCGCCTCGGGCTGCGCGAAGAAGTTGGAAAGGAGGATGCGGTGGTGGAGCGAGTTGCGGATCGGGTTATGCGTCGTCGCGGGGGCGATGAAGTCGGCGGGGATGATCTTCGTGCCCTGATGTACGAGCTGGTAGAACGAGTGTTGCCCGTTCGTGCCCGCCGCGCCCCAGATGATCGGCTGCACAGACGCATATCAGTGTCCGTCCACGTGAGACAGGACGGGGACGTACGCCGGTCTGGTAGTCGACACGCTGGCCGCCCTTGGTGACGAACTTGCCGTTGGACTCCATGTCGCCCTGCTGGAAGTAGTCCGCAAACTTGTGCAGGTACTGGTCGTACGGGAGGAGGAGCTGCGTCTGCGCGCCGTAGAAGTCGTTGTACCAGAGCCCGACGAGCGCGAGCAGGATGGGGAGGTTCTGCTCGAGCGGCGCGGTCTTGAAATGCTTGTCCATGCCGTGCGCGCCGCGGAGGAGCTCCTCAAAGTTGTCGTACCCGACGACGAGCGCGATCGAGAGGCCGATCGCGGACCAGAGCGAGTAACGCCCTCCGACCCAGTCCCAGAACTGGAACATGTTCGCGGACGAGATCCCGAACTCGGTCACGGCCGCCGTGTTCGTGCTCAGCGCGACGAAGTGCTTCGCCACGTGCGCCTTGTCCTTCGCAGAGGTGAGGAACCACTCGCGCGCGGTGATCGCGTTCGTGATCGTCTCCTGCGTCGTGAACGTCTTGCTCGCGATGATGAAGAGCGTCGTCTCCGGGTCGCACACGCGCAGCGTCTCCGCGATGTGCGTGCCGTCGATGTTCGACACAAAGTGCGCGGTCAGGTCGCGCTTGGAGTAGGTCTTGAGCGCCTCCGTGACCATGACGGGGCCGAGGTCCGAGCCACCGATACCGATGTTCACGATGGTGTTGATGGGCTTGCCGGTGTACCCCTTCCATGCGCCGCTGCGAACGGCCTCTGTGAACTCCTTGATGTGCGCGAGGACGGCCTGTACCTCGCTTGCGCCGGCCTCCTGGATCTGGAAGTCGTTGAAGTTGCGGAGCGCGACGTGGAGCACGGCGCGGTCCTCGGACGTGTTGATGTGCTCACCGGCGAACATCTTGTCGCGGTACGTCTCAACCTCTGCCTCGCGAGCCAGCGAGAACAGCGTCTGGAGGATCGGGTCCGTGATGAGGTTCTTGGAATAGTCGAGCAGGAAGGTGACTGGAGGGCCGTCTGGAGAGACATACTCCTTGCTGAACTTGGCGAAACGCTGTGGGTCCTGGGCAAAGAGCTCCTTGAGGACGAGTTTTGACTTGTCAGAGTCGTATATTTGCTGGAGCTTCTTCCATGAGGGGTACTCTGTTACACAAATTGTAAGCACTGCAAGACCTGACTACGAGTGTGCGGTATGGACGAGGATCCCTGAAAATTGGTGAGGATGCCTGATAAAAGGTCGTGCGAACGGGAGTTTCAGGCCTATCCCGTCCGGACAAAAGTGGATGTCGGGCAAGCAGAGGCGCTTCCTCATACGGTGTCTATTATGTGAACAAGTCATCAATATTGGACATGGGCATGAAACAACCTGGTCACACTCACCAAGAGTGTTTGCCTCCCTACGGCGGACTGTCATGAAAAGGCGACTACCCCTCCTCTGCCCAACCCACCACCACTGCACGTCCGGACGTTCGTCAAGTGCGTCAGGCGCTCGAGCTTGGTCGCGGAGCGCTTCAGAGAGTGCATACTGTGAGGCCTCATCCCCGTTCCGGACTCATAGCACACACAGCGCGTACATGGCTAGAGGCCTACTGCCATCCAGACAAGGCGGGGCTGGCAGGAAGTCGAGCTCGGGATCAGGCCTCCCCACCGATTGTCTGGGTCCTCATTGATTCCGAGATTGGCAAGTGATCGCAGGCGAGCCGAACGGAACGCGTCTTTTGGATCTGTCCCACACTCACCTGAAGCTAGCCTGCCGCTCATATTCAAGGTGGGTAGGGGAAAGAGGACGATGGGGGAGGAGGAGAAGGCGAGACGAGGGTCAACGGACCGGCGCTGAACTTATATCAGGTAGATCGTGCGAATCGTGACGATATGCTTTTGCCCGTCTCCTCCATTCGCGCTCTCGTCGCTCACGACCGCCGATGGTTTCCAGACCGTGCGTGAATGGCAATTCTATCTTCAGCGATGTGCTGCTCGGAACGTGCTTCGGACTCCCATACCGAAGGGAACGACGGTCATGGCTGCCACTCCCAGCGCTGGCTCACCAATCATGCTCGCCCGGAGCATCGCCACCTAGTGCCCGGCAGTCGACTGACGCGGTCTAGGAGCTGACGTGCACTACAGCTGCTTTTTGAAAGGACGACCTTATGTATGTATTGGGATATGCGTCTGACCTCGTTACGGCATCTCAGCTCAGACTGGGTGTTTGGTACACACGTGTGTTCATTATGTTTGCCCTCCGCGAGTCGCGTCTCACTCTTACGTTACACAACCGCCCATCCCCCCCTCAAACAGGTAGAGTCTGCCTACTAGAGACTACCTTTTCGTAAATACAGCCCTTCCTAATCGCCAGCCTCTTCCGAGAACGCGTGATGCGTAACGAATTGCGTATGCACAATCGGCGCAAGGATTCTAGTAGTAATATCACCAGTATCGAATGCACCACAGACCCCTTGACGGGTCCCACTGTCCTCTGTTTGAGTCTGGCCCTCCTTGCGTTGGAGGAATCCGTCTTGGTTGAGACAAGCCTGGTCCTCCAAAACTTGACGATAAATGCAGGGTTTCTTGAAGGCGTTGATCATCCGTTATAACAGCGTCAGAATGGCAAGTCGAGGCTTACCTGCATACCCATGGGCTGGATCGCTGATGATGATAGCGCCAGCTGGGCTCCTCCCGGTAGTCGTATCGACACGCTACCTCTCTTGTGATAGTTTGACTCTAGTCGTGGGCCACACTCGCCTGAGATGCACCTTTGCAGATATCAAAGTGCATCCCGAGACGAGATCCGGATATGTCCTCCTAACGATATATCTGAGCTCAGCCACACATGCGCACGTCACTGGAAAGGACCGACGGCCTCTCACCCGACTATCACACGGAATGTCGCGTGTGTTGACACGGTCGCAATGATCGTGCAGCACGTCGGCTCATCCGCGCGAAGCTCCATGATAGGTGACATATCTCCCTATACCATCGGGGCCTCCGACCATGAGTTCGTATCACCGAAGTGGCTGGGATCACGATGTGCTGACAATGCCTGTACCGTTTAAACAATAGGCTCGGACGACTGAAGTGGCGCGACAATGCTTTACATCTGTAACGGCGCCATGCATCAGCTATGGTGCAATCCGCGCGTTCGCAACGGCTCGGGCGATGTACGCATGCAACAGCGTGAACCGCGAGTGCCACTTCTGGGATCCTCTCTTTATCAGCTCCCGCTTGATACAGCTTTTCTGAACTTCTGGGCACGCTGCTGCGCGCCACCAGTAAGTAAGTGCGCAGAGTCTGAACGTACCAAGAACGTACTATGTGCCACGCTGCCACGGCGCCTCATTGGTGCGTCTCCGTTTCGACCGGATGTCGACGAAGGATATACGACACGTGCTTCTCCGATCATAACAGACTCGCTCCTGAAGAGAACCAGTACTTATGTTCCGAAAGTCACATATTGTGGACTTAAAGGCCACGCACCGACTCGGAGCTGTCGCACTTTCCGTATCACCGCCTGAGCCATGTCACCCTGTAGAGCGCATCTGTACTATTCGGTATAAGCAATGCACCTCAAGCTAACAGCGAGTGCTCCCCGGGCCTCTGTTTGTCCAGCAACATCGGGAGTCGCTGATTGAGTAGTAGGATGTGTCCGTCGGATTGCCCGGTTGCACTACATCTGACATCTTCCCGGACCCGCGCGGGCGGACGGTCAGAAAGAAACACAGCACGGCAACTCCCTCGCTAGTGAGCACCCGAAGAGGCCGGCGGGAGAACTCACAGCTAGTTCTTCTCGGACCCGGCCTCGGCATGACATGCGAGTAGCGCATCGCTCACCGATACTTGGTAGCTCAGGACTACTCCGAAGTCTAGTCAATGCCTCGACCCAAGATAATCGACTCGTCGTACCGCGTGTTCAATAGGAGATGCAGCGATAATGATCTGAGGGTGACAGCGACCGATGAATGTACGTTGAGTAGGCCAAACATGCGCTAAGCACGAGCTCGTACGACTCATGTCCCGTTGAAACGGAGCGATCAAGGGTGAGGCAGAAGAGCGGCCAGATGGGGCGGCCTAGCCAATGGGCGTGCAGAACGGCCATGGCGAGATGGAGCGTGCGAAACTTGGGGGGAAAGTGCGATATCCCCATTTTCGCATATCGTACAGCGTAAAGTGAGGCGACCGTCCAAGTGATAAAAAGGGCGGTTCCATCTCTCTCTGTTCCACCCTCCTCCCCTTCCTCACGACTTCCTAGCCCGCCGTTATGTCTTCAAAAGGTGCCGCGATCGCGTCTGATATGTGTAGAGATGTAAGCTAACGCACTTCATCGCCCAGCCATCCGCGAGTACGACGCGAAGCTCTTGCTAGCCTACTGGCTTGAGCGCGCACCATCTGTAGACCCCTCGTGGCAGCTGGGCACCAAGTTCGCCTTCCCGGCTCCCAAGGTTGCCCAAGTCGCATGGGATCCCGAGACAAACGCGATCACGCCCGATACACAACTCCCGAGCTGGGTTTATACCACAAAACTCGTAGCAAAGCCAGACCAGCTCATCAAGCGGCGAGGCAAGGCTGGGCTGCTCGCCCTCAACAAGACTTGGGACGAGGCCAAGGAGTGGATCCAGACTCGTGCAGGAAAGCCGCAGAAGGTGAGCCGCTCTCCGTGCTCCATT
>KE504273.1:0-11347 GCA_000344655.2 Fomitopsis schrenkii | reverse complement strand
CCCCTTTTCCGCGGAATCCTCGCACTCGACTCCAACACGTGACACATTCCTGTCAGAGCTTGACGTCGACTTGCCTTCCAAGCTCATCCCCTGCCCACTTGCTCCGGCCTTGCATACGAGTCGCAAACGAGCCCTCGCCTCGAGCTTTCCCTCGCATCTCCCGCGCCTCGCACCCTCGACTTGAATGCTACCTCGCACACCCTCCCGGCATGCCCATTTACCCATATCTGTGCATCTGCGCTCAGTGTTCGCATCAACTGGTGCTCGTCGTGCATCGGTTACTCACCTGGCCGCAGTGCGTACACCTCCCCTGAAAATTCACGCGGTCAATTCTCTCGGCGCACTCAGAGTCGTTGAAGCTAACGGCCAGTGTCATTCTTCAGTGTCAGCTAACGCGTAAGTGGATGCTTACCAATTGTCATTTATGCCCAAGACTCGACTCCGAGACAGCACAACCTGCCGCGCAGATGTGGGGTGCCCCATGTCCGTGAGCGGCATCATCTATAAGTGTGTCGATAGAGTTGTGAGCAGGTGCCAAGTGCACATCATTCGATGCAGTCGATTGGCTTACCAGTCGCCGGCGTGTGACTCGCGCCCTGCCCGCCGAGACTTGACTTGCTCCGGTGTGCATTTCGTGCCGGTATCGTGAGGTCTCATCGCCGCTGGACGACTGGAGGTACTTCGTTATCTGTGCTTCCGAGTCCCAGCAGTCTCAAAGTGTGGGGAGTCAACCGAGGCAAAACACGTGTAGATAATGACAAGCACTTACCAAGTGTTTAACGCGCACACTGCGGCCCTGTCGCACCGACTCAGAGGCTCGAGACTCCATTCGCTCCGATGTGCACTTTCAACTCGAAGTGATGTTGTACAGTGATTCAAGGTCACATCACCGCCGGATCGTTGGGAGTACACTAGAATGTCTGAAAGTACAGTGAGTCCACAACACAACGGAGACACTGAACGTATTTACCGATCGTGAATTCTGGATTCTGCCCGCTACATACCAAGAGCCGACTTCTTCTTGTGGCAATTTTGCGACGTGGACGATTGGAATGCTCGCCCTTGATCTCCACCTTGACGGACCAATGTCCTGCTCCCGGCCCGCAGACTCACCACTCTCCCCACACTACCGCTGTCCACATCCGTTCTTGCATGCTGTGACTTGACCTCTTGCTGCCTGGCTCATACCCGAATGCTGTCGGTGAACACAGGGTGGTGCGAGTCAATGTCAGTCATGGTCAGACCAACAACTTTGATAGACTGACCGTCTGAGGGGGCTTGGAGTTGGAGGGCCTTGAAGTTCAAGTTGAAAGTCAGTCAGTGAGAACCAAGTGAGAACGGTGAGAGTCCAGACAACTTTGGCGCGCAGAGTCGAACCCAGGCTCTAAGCGATAGGCAGTGCATCACTTATCTCCGGTGTGGACTCGGAGATCTCAGTAGAGTCTGAAACATCTCATAATTGCTTATGTTCACGAACAGTACAACTTATAGTTCTCACAGCCAAGATGTAGGGACACTTCCTGTATAGGACAGGTTACATCCCAGGCAGTAATCACTGCCTCGGATGTAGCCTGTCTCGTACAGGATATGTCTTTAGGAGTACATACAGGGCCAAGTCTGTAGTGTGAAGTTCTCACAAATCAATTGCTGATCCGCTCATCGGGGGACTTGGCCAGGCAATTAGAATATGACAGGCCTCTTCCAGTCACGGAGATGTGTCTCCGATGTCGGGCAGCGGGGACTCCGGATGTAAAATTGGCCGGGACTCCGAACTTCGCGCCACGTAACAATGCACACTCATCAGTAAGTGCTCTTGGAAGTAACAGTCGACACTCACAAATACGTACTTACATGATATGAGACACTGTGATGTCATCTTTCCTCGACGTCCAAGCAGTAAACCATTCATCAGTGGTAGGGTAGCCTTTCACTGAGGCCCGGATTGCGCGCCTCAAGTGCCCAGCCACCAGTCACGCGATCGTGAATCTCGCCGCGGCTGTGGCGTGAACCTCAACTTGTTCGTCACCGTCGGCCTCGCTCAGCACGACCAACTTCGCATACTCGCATGCTACAGACAACAGAGCGACTATTGCATATGATGCCTAGCTACCGTAAAACTCTCTTACTCATCAAACTGCTCGATGGGGTCACTCGCCAACTCTCCCTTCGCCAACGGCCTACCGTGCTTCCTCTCGAATTCCGCCGCTTCCGCAACCGCCTCTGCATCCACCCGCGCGTCTACTTCTGCAAGAACTACAAGCGGCGTGATGGCACCGCGATGGTGGCAGGTGCGCGCCTTCCGGTGGGTCCCCAGGTCGCGCCGGGACGCCCGTTTTCGCTCCGTTCGAGGTCTGAGGGCGAGGGCCTCATCCAACGAGTTGACGCGAACGAAGGTGAGTACCTCCGTTTTCCACATGTGGAGGAGTTCTTCGATTGGGCCGCGGCCACCTCGGAGGTTGCTCAGGTTCGTGAAGGGGATGGATGTAGGCCATCCGGCGAGCCTGTAGCCGTACTTGCGGACTACATGGCGCCAGAAGTCGTGGTCATTGTACCGCATACGAGCGCGGGCATCCTTCGTGAGCTCTCCTGGACAGGATGGTCAGCTACGCGCTCTGGAGGAGGAAGTCGGGCACATACGCAGTTTGGTCGTCAAGATGGTGCGCAGGACACCCCGTTTCTCGGACAGCGGTGAGGAATAGCGGGGTTTCCTACGTGCAGTGTCGACGGGGCATATCAGATTGAAGTATCGAGCCATGTGTGAAGCAGGAGACGGCGAATGGGCGACAGTGAGTACAGGCAAGTCGCTTGCCCGTCCATTTGAATGTCCCGGACAGTCTGCGCGCAGACAAGAGTCCACCTGCTCGCAACGATTTTCCAGGACTTTCATGCGACATTTTCGTGCCGCATACAATGCCGTGCGTTGTGCTCAGCGTTTCAGGCACCCTACGCCGTGGGCGCGTCCAGCCCGGATGTTTGTCACGGCAAGCTATCGTTCCCGATGCGGCTCATCCGTCGGTTATGGTGTCAGGGTCTTTGCGCGCTGGCAGAAGACCACGGATTCAATACATGGCATTTGTCCGTGACGGAAACAGGCATAACGAAATGTGCCGGCTGTGAGATCAGCGCACCGGACACTGTTTCTCAGTGTCGTGACTATAGAGCAACCGGCTCGCGGCTGTGTCAGGGCCACTGCCGATTCATCACGGTTGAATCTGCTCCTCCCTTCGTGCCTGCTGGATATGGCCACGATTTCCGCGCTCTTTCATGGGCCCACGCCGAGTTCGCGGCGAGAACCGTTCAAGCCCGGATGCTTAGGCACTTTAAGCATTTGTGTTTGCCGTGTTAACGTCAAGAGCGATCAACCAAGGATGTTGTAATGTCAAATTGGGTGTATTGAAGCTTGACAGCGGATGGCACGTTCGTTGGGCGATCCGACAGTCCAGTGCACTGTCTCTGCTCTTGGTATATGCAAGACCCCGAAATTTGTGAGAAGAGCCCCGCGGAAGGGAGCATTGGGACGCTGTTCGCCGTGAATGAATCTGGATTTGTTTCCGCTACACACCCGTCGGCTATGCTGAGAGGGCCTGTGGCAGACGCTGACGGAGCTTCCAGGCACTCATTCGTCGTCTGCCACTGGCATTCCGCGCGAGAGCGCGTCTCACGTACGCGTCCTGTGCCGGACTTGAGTACGACCGCCCGTCAGTGACGTCACGGGCTACACAAAGGCCGGTGACCGCCAGAGGATTACCGTCCAATCGAGGAGAATGGGCGGTCGGCCCTGGCCCGGGGCAGCAACTGCCTGCGTGAAAACCAGGCCGCATCTGCCAGAGGCTACCAGCCCTCGTAGTAGCCACGAGCACGGATCAGAGTCCCAGCTCTCAAATCGCACGGCCGGCGTTGCTGCACCTGCTGTCACGGCAACAAGCTAATTGCGGTGATTCAGTCTGCGCGCAGGGCTTTGGAGACACGCTCGTTGGACACAGCCCCGCATCTGAGGCACATCACCCATCTGCGACGCGACTCACTACACAACGGCCGTGCCAGCGTGGGGTTTGCCACTCGCAATCCTAGGGTCTCGCGTGTACTGCGTGCGCAGGGCGGGCGACATGGCAGTGTCGACGGCGGCGAATCAAGCTCCGGTACCGGCGGGCTCCCATTTTGTGCGCGTGTACGTCATGACAGGATTCTTTGATGCGTGTATGAGCCTTTGTCTAGATGCGGCCACCAATGGAACGTAGTATCCGGACCGCTCTACCCACTATGGCCTCTCAGCCTATGAGAGCGAGTTTCCAGCCGATGCAGGGGCTCGCTCGCCAAAAGATTGTCCTCCACATAGTGTATCGAAATGGAGAGCTCACCATAGTGCAGATGCGACCTGCCTTGAGACCTAATCGACGAGCGAAGGGTGGTACTTGACAAACAGGACATCCGTTTCGACGCAGCAATGCCTCTTGTTGGCCTCTCCGGACGGTAACTCAGCGAGCGCGGATGCTTGGAGAACCTCCGTTCGAGCTTGCAGAGATGTCGCCTTGAACCCTACACGCGGGCTCCGCATCCCCAAGAATCCGATCAACGTGCCAAGGGCGCGTGCGTATGCCAACCCCGTCAGGGCCCTGGACTACGCGCACCGGGGAGATGGAAACCGCGTCCGGTGCGATGGCTTCACGGCACGTGTGGTCAGCCACGGTACGGGATCCATGGCAGCGCAATCTTGCGGGTGCAGTGCTGTTACGCCGCCGTGACGAGAGACACTCCCATGTCTGTCAGAATCTCTGCGCACCTTGCGAGCATGAGGCCGCCCGTCGCTCCTGCATACCAGTCAATGGTGCGCCGGCCGTGACTGCCCTAGCGCGTGCTTCGATGGAGGTCGGTGTACACCCAGCCTCAAGTGCTCGACACAGGACGGGCACGCTTGTTAGCCCACGGTTCCAAGACAGAAGGATGACGGCCTTCGGGAACCGCGCTGTCCTGTTCTGTCAGGCCCGAATCTCCACTGCGGGTGCAAGGAATATTCAGGGCCTCCTTCTGCGCACCGGCTCCGCCCATTTCTGAGCCGATACATAGCGGCTGTGTGAATGCACAGTACTGACTCGGCTCAATAGCATCTGTCGAACAAGTCTTGCGGCGAACTAGAGACGCCCTTTTGAATCAAATCATGGTGCTTCGTTCGACGGTACATCAATTGCACCTTACGCGCTACTGCCGAGTCCTCCTCGTCCGCGGATCTGGAGCCGGTCAATGGGTGGTAAGTACGGATAGCATCCGGGACTGACCACCCATTCTTCTGATGGGCCGTTTACACAGACATCTGTGTGGTTCATCCACTCACCCGTTCTTGCAAGCAAGTCTCCGAGATGGGCACACAAGCGGATCGAGGGGATACAAGCCACGCAGTGGGCCGTGCGCCCAGCTTGCGTGGAAAGTCGGTAGCTGAGTGTTGGTGCACGCATGTTCCACGTCCGTCCGTGCCGCTTACTTCGCGTTCGCAGCAGCCGAGCTTTCACTTGCTAGCATGCATCCCCCGTGGAGTCGATCTCGCCTGGAGCGTAGGTGACTTCGATTGGAACCTCACTCGAAACACGACCAGCAGTTTCGCAGCAGGTATTGACAGCGAATTCAATGGTAGTGACGGCAGACCGCTGACGGCACCAGAAGTGTTCCGAGCGGTGCCCGGACACAATTTTCCGATAGCCGTAATGTATATCCGAAGGTATGTTCCGACAACTCTCTTCGGCATCCACTAGGAGGAAAAGCACCGAGTTCCCAAGCCGGAGCCTATCGCTAATAATTTCAGGGTCGTACCGTGGAAGTATCTGGAGTCTCACATCAGTGTAACGCTAGTTGGTGAGTCCCTGAAGGTGCCAACTGTACATGCAGGGACTGAGTCGACTCGCGGTGCTCAATCGCTTCACTGAGGCGGAATCCGCTATCGAATATGTCCTTGTGATGAGTCCAGGTTGCAAGGAACAACAAACGAGCGAGCCACCGCAGAGCTCGAGTATTACAGGTGTGCTATTCTACCTTGAACCGTGTCGCTCCACCTACCGCACAATGATTGAACTGATACCGTCACTGACCTCCTCCGGATATCAGCACGTCGATGCGTGTGTACTATCTCCTCTCGCGCGCCAAGGATCTGTTCATAGATGGCTGCTGTGACCCCGCCGTCGATCTGTGCCTAGCTCCGGGCTTGGTACGCACTCCCATGGTGATCCCGCCCCGACAGGCCATAGTGGTCCGGGTACATTTCATCAGTCGCCGCTGATCTGGACGGCTCCGTGACCACTGGCAAGCTCGCTATCAGGAGATGAGTCCGTGTAGTCGTTCGGGGGCTTGATACGGCTGTTGAAAGTAGGTGTCCTCGTCATAACGACGATGACGGTTCGCCGGAACCAATTGTTGACTGATCAGCCTAGAGGACGTGTCTTGCGCGATTGAGTGGACCGGACGCACTTCTGTGGGCGACACGCGCCCACTGGGCCGCGGAGAAACATCGCGCGACAGGACGTATTACAGTATGACTCAGGGGAGTGTCTTCAAACTGGACTTACGGGCCGCTGAGACGTTGGAGTACTAGTGAGTCGAGCCATCGTACGCAATGAATGACCATGCAAACGTACCGGATAGGCTACAAGGCTAGCGCTGCGAAACAGCCCTTCTACGCACGCCTACGAGTGCATCACAAGCTTCCGGCGTACTGACGAGCTCTAGCTCCTTTCGAGCAGCTGGCAAAGCTGGGCGTGACGCACTCTTCAACGAATTGTTCGGAGTTGCTAGTGCTCGTCTCATGATGGGCTGAGCTCCATCAATACGGAGCACCTCGAACCAATAAGTCATAACCCCATCCGTCGGCTAAGACCTCATCATCGCCTTGGCCAGTAGATCGCGTCCCCCGCGCAAGTCTGGATCAAGTTCCGGCGGTGGCGTTCTGAGCGAGTCGACGAAACCCCGTCTCAGACTGTGTGTCTGTGAAGTATAGCGACCTCGGGCACGACGACAAACAGGAATATTTCGAAACATGCAACACGGACTCGATGAAGCAGTGTCCGGGCACCGCTCGGAACACTCCTTCCGGGCCGTCCCCGTCGCATTGCATTGCATCCATCCAAGGAGACTAGCAGCTCTTCAAGTTCTTCGCCTTTTTGGGTGGCCTCTAGGGCGGTCCGTCATTACACCCTTCCACCAGAAGTGTGTGGTAAGTTGTAACGTTCTGTGTTCTATTCTGGTGGCCTCACGCACGTGTCATAGGGCAGTTTGTTTTAGCTCGGCTCGAGGAGAAAAGTGCACCCGTTCGGCGGGGAGCATGCAGAAATCGATGTGTTTCTGTCTCCGTGAGGAGCTCTCTGGTCGCATCACGCGCGCATCGCCTGACAGTTGAGTGGACCGGTGGACGTGCTTTCATGGAGCCTGGGGGGAAATCTCACGACGCGAAGTAAGCGAGGACAGTATGTCCGAGCCCGTCGTTCGGAACGCTCCTCCCGTCGTGCGTTTCGCCATGCTCTGTCGTCGCCCGTCTATCTAGCTCTGCATCGGAGGTGACACATTCCAACAGCATCGCGAGCTTTCAGCGCGCTGGCGAACTCTGGGCGGCTTCTTTCGAGGGGCAGTACGTTTGACAACCTGCACGGAGGATCTTTGGCGGGGTCTTAACAGCCGCATCGAACACTGGCACGTCAGTGGTCACTCCCTGTACCATGTAACCGGCTGCGCGGCAAGTAAGTCAGGACCCGCAATCAATCGAATTGAATGTGCTATGATGTGACACACAACGACGGTCTACAACGTCATGTTCTGCTTCCCGACCCGAAGCCTGTCGTCTATTCCTCGGCAGTTGCATCTCCGAACCGTGTCCAGAACTGTCGCGACGCCGTGCAGTCCGCACGGCGACACGCCGATCATGCCCGCCCGGATGCTGAGGATCCACACTGAATGGGCCGTCACGAGCCTGAGGATAGACGGGCCCACGATCTTCATTTGCCGTGTCGCGACACGAGCGCGGCTGCTCTTGTGGACGAGGCACGCTATGGCGTCGAGCTCCGCGCGCATGGATCGCTGCGAGCAGGCAGGGCCAATCAGCGAGACCATACAACAAGACACGGGCGACGCACGAAGATCGCGCCTCGGAGTACCCAAGTTACAGCGAGCGAGCGAGCAAGCGGCGCGATTGAGCGGATGCGATGCTCGTGCGACGCTCTCTTGGGTCGCTATTCACTGGTTGCCGGTGCTGACATGCACAGGGCCGGAGACAAAGGCCGTTTCCGAGCCTACCACTCGGGGCACTCGTCCTCGGATCAGTCGTGTAGAAGAGGAGATGACTCGGCGACCAAGCAGAAGGTGAGTCTGTGTCGTCGTTCTCGGCCTTGATTTCGTTGTTTATCCGGGCCCGTGCATGCTCAGAGTGCCATGTTCAACGACACAGGTATCTGTGATCCACTCTTGTGCTGAGACACCTGAGAAGATTCGCCAGAGGCGATCCGTACCAACGCGCTGGTATACCACGCGTTACGTGGGACAGTAGGGATGCATTGAGTGGGCGTGGCCGTCTGCACAAACGATATATTAGATCAAACTACGTATACGTACATGGATTGTAGCTACGGACTGTAGCCAAAGCGACGCTCCACGTAGACCACCTGAAATGTGCAAGTCACGGATGGGCCCCAAGCGAGAGAGAGAACGAGTGAGTACGTACCCTGGGTACCGGCGAGTTCCCCGAGGCTCGCTTCGCTTCGCAGCCGCGCATCGTTCCGCATTCCGCGCAATACCTCCGGGCAGGGTGTCGTCTGTTGCATCCACACGCCACGCCGGTGGTCCGTGGCGTGTCTAGGGTCGCGCTGCCAGGGACACGGCCCATCAGCGCGGCTCGGCAGGCTCGTACCTTTCGTGGAACGGCGCGATGCGCTGGCGACGGCGGTGCGGCCGGACGGCACCGCACACGTGCGCGCGAGGGGATGGATAAAAGACGTGGGCCGGCAGGGCTCGTCCTACCATCCCCTCTCGTCTCTTCAAGCCCCCGTCCTGCGCCTCGCTGGGCTTCGCAGCCATGGATCGTGCAGAGGCCGATCGGGACGCCGTCTGACGCGGCGAGCACGAAGGGCGACTACGCCAGCTGTGGACGGACGTTTCCCCACATGTCGTCGCCGCGCGGTCCCGCACCCGTGTGATAGATCGCTTTCGGTACGTGCGACGCATTTCCGTATCCGCTGCGACAGACACTGAGTGCACTGAACATAGTGGAGCCGCCACGCACCTTCAAGACTCCACGGCGCTACGTCCTGACCCGCCCCGCCCTGGCTTGCCACGTCCTGCACCGTTCCGCCGTGGCTGCACATGCACGACCCGGCGGTGCGCGGTCGAGCGTGCAGGATGAGCGACGGGAGTTGCTGTTCATGTCGTTGACGTCGCACATGTAGGGTCGCTCGCCGAGGTCGATGGACGGGCCCTCTTCGTTGCACGCAGGCAGGCGGTGTGTGAGAGGAGCCGTAGGCGATGGACGTGTGCAGGGGCGAGACGTCGCAGGACGTGCGGGTCCGTTGCTGCTGCGCCTTGCTGATGTTGTCGTAGTGCAGCAGGTCGTAGCCGCGCGAGGCGGGCCTTGCGCCGCGTCGCCGCGGTGCTCGTGTTGCCCGTGGATGTTGCCATCAGAAGCTCGAGTTCCTCTTCGCGCTGCGTGGGTGCGCCGTTGGAACCTCGGACCGGCGTGTTTGGCGCGAGTTGCGTTTGCGCCTTCGCGGCGAACGTGGCGGTCGTACAAGTCCTATACTGTCGATTAGTGTCTTGCATGTAAAGTAGCATATGAATCCGTTTGCGAGCGCAGGTGACGTAGACGGCTTCGATGCGTGTTGCCGGCTAGCCCATTGAGGTTCGGACTGCGAGGGGATGCAGATGACGCTCCCCTCGTCGCGCTTAGTGTCTCGGCGGGCAGCGCGTCCGCGGCGGTAGGTGGGCGTTAGGTATGGAGCAGGATACGTGGACATACCATGTTGCAGATGCATCCGCACAGGCGCGCGTGTATCCACGACGGCGCGGTAGATAGTGAGCGGGGAGCGCGACACGAAGGTTTGAAAAGCGCGCTGGTGACGGAGCTCGGCCATTAACCGGTCTGTTTCCAGGCGCAGTGGGCATGTCGGTTGTCGTCAGCTTGTGCGCACCCGCCTGTGCGCACTGTCGGGTGGGCGGGTGCGCACGTACTCGGCCGGTATGCGCGGCGCCGCATGGTATGTTGAGGCCGTCCGTCGGTGTGCTCAATCACGAACGGGCTGCCTTGTGCCGGCGGGCGCGGTCGTGGCGGTGCACGCGGCACGGTGAGCAGAGGAGATGGGTCCGAGGGCATGATCGTCGCGCCGCGCCGCTGTCTCGGACGAGCGGTCACATTGACCGTACCGGGGAAGACTGTCGCCAGCGTACGTCGTGGACAGGTGTGGTGTGGCGAAGACAACGATTGTTGGCTTGACAGAGCACATGAGAGCGAGGAGCGTTCGGGGCGCGCTGCGGATGCAAGGTAGTCGTTAGGTGATGTAGTATCTGCCGTGCGCAGGGTACGTACGTACGTACGTACATGATCTACTGCACGCTGACGGCGTTCGAGGGCGCACTACTGCGAGGTAGTGACTTGTTGAGGCGCGATGGCGACTGCGCGCGGGCACGACACGACACGACAACGCTGAACGTACTGGGCGGACGGCCAGGGCACTGGCGACCCTAGGGCATGGAGCCTGCTGTGTGTCGTGTTGCGAGGGGCGGGAAGCCGGACAACGAGCGAGCGAACGCGCCGCGATGCGAAGAGGGAGGCAGTTGGACGCAGTCGAACGAAGGGCAAAACGGCGCGTCGAGGGCGAAAAGCGGTGGAGCAAGAGGGACGCGATCGGAGGAGGCAGCCAATGGGAAGCGTTGGGACGGTGGAGAAGCGCGCAGGAAGCACGCGTCATGGCGCGACAGTCGATGCCTACCGAAGCTAATCGTACCGCGTGTTCAATAGGAGATGCAGCGATAATGATCTAACCGATGAGTGTACGTTGAGTCGGCCCAACATGCGCTAAGCACGAGCTCGTACGACTCATGTCCCGTTGAAACGGAGCGATCAAGTGTGAGCCAGAAGAGCGGCCAGATGGGGCGGCCTAGCCAATGGGCGTGCAGAACGGCCATGGCGAGATAGAGCGTGCGAAACTTGGGGGGAAAGTGCGATATCCCCATTTTCGCATATCGTACAGCGTAAAGTGAGGCGACCGTCCAAGTGATAAAAAGGGCGGTTCCATCTCTCTCTGTTCCACCCTCCTCCCCTTCCTCACGACTTTCTAGCCCGCCGTTATGTCTTCAAAAGGTGCCGCGATCGCGTCTGATATGTGTA
>KE504272.1:0-34683 GCA_000344655.2 Fomitopsis schrenkii | reverse complement strand
TGCTGTATTGTTGATTTTACGAGTGTGTTGTGTATGCTGTAGTGGAATGTGAATGCTATTGATTGCACGTTGTGAAAAAATTGCTTGTCATATTGGTATCGCAAGAGAACAATTAAGCGAGATGAAGCGGCAATATGTAACAATCATTCAGCAGCATGGTGCAGGATGGAAGAGCATACAAAAGTAGCATAGCCACTATATTGCTCTTTTCCTGACTCTAGTGTACGTTTTAACACATTTCATGTCTTAAAGTTTTCTGGACTTGTCTTTTCTGTGCATTGTGTCTTAACGCAGCTTTTTTGCATATCTCTACTCAATCTGGCACAAAAAGTAATAAACATTTTTCCTGATGAGGAGATGCTCAACATGGATAATCTCATATCATCATGGTCATTATGGAGTCATGTGAATATTCAATATGTACAATGATGATTTATGGCTCATCATGGATGATCCTGTATAAACATACACTTGCTTTTGACTATACATTATCAGATGAGGAGTAGAATGTTCAACATGGTTAGTCTTGTATGATACTAGCTGGGGGTATTCTCAACATGGCTAATCTGGCATCAAACTGGATGAGACCATGTGACCATGATTAGTACAGATGTTATTACACCTGATGATCCCTGTTGCCAGTGAGCACATAACTGAGCAGTGATTGAGAACCCAGAGAATAAGTCACAAGATCTGGATTAGCAGTTGATTATCCATAAGACTGGATCTGATTACAATTACAGAAGTAATGTGTTTAACCCATTTTTGTTCATCAGTATACTGGTTTGGATCCAATATAAGTGACAAGGACACACATGCTGGTAGCCAAGATCATTAATGTGTGTGGTCAATACAGCCAGAAGTGTGGGCCTACAGAAGCTCCCTAGGTACTGCCTACTTGGTGAGTCAGTCATATACTGGCAATATTGTGTATTATTCTCAGCATCTTCCACATTTTCTCAGGTGGATTTTTTATGTTGTGCAACTTTTGCCACATGGGCGCCTATTTGATTTTCAGAGCCATTTGTACCAACTTGTAGTCAACACAAATGGCTCCAGCATGAAGACTGGTCAGACCAATCACAAGCCCTGGCATCTTGTCAAATTCAAATGGAGCTTCATATCTAGCCACTGCATGCCAGTGTATTGTGGTGTTGCATGCCTGAGATGATCAATATCACAGGAAGAACTAACCGGTGATTAATGGCTATTCAGTCAATAATAACCAATTGCACTAAACGAGTCTATTCTAGTGAGTCATCTACCACTTTTCATTCTACGAGGCTGCTACTTGTCATATACGAGGGGGCATCACCAAAACTCTATGGTCAATCAGAACCGACTCATATCCCGGCCAAAGATCCAATTCATGAACCTACAAATACTAGTTCAGCCACACACCACACACAACCGAAACTAACCACTCACCAATACGTCGGCACCAAAATCCTAAACAAACACAAGCCTGCGGTCAGCCGCGCAACAGAAAAGACACAGAAAGAATGAACGACGCACTTGTTCCTCAGGCTGAGCGTCATCGTGAAATACGCCGAGCGCCAGAGCAGCCACGCAAAGCGGCCCGCCTCCTTCCCCTTGGCCTTCTCCGCGTGCGTGCGGTCGTACACCGCCTGCCAGCCGCCGACGTACGCGAGCGAGCCCGCGTTGTGGAAGTGGAACGGCTTCTCCCCTCCCGGCGGCGCGGGGCGATCGCGCCCGATGCGGTTCAGCTTCCGCCAGAGGTACTTTGCCTTCTGGTTCGCCACTGTGCATTCGAGAAGGGGGGTGAGCGGTGGGGAGAGCGGAGCGGAGGGGGCGCACCTTGGGCGGTCGCGGGGAGCGGCGTGCCGTTGATCATCGCGGCGTCGCCGACGGCCCACACGTCCGGGTCGGGCTTGCCCGTGTCTTTCATGATGACGTTCAAGTGCTCGTCTGTGATCAAGCTACGGATGTCGATCAGCAACTGCGCATGAAGAGATTGACGCGGACGCGCCTCTTCGTCTTCGGGTCCTTCTCCACCTCGGAGATGCTCTCGATGAGCGGGTTCGGCGCGAGGCCCGTGCTCCACACCAGCAGCCCGAAGCACACTACACCGCGCGCGAGTCACCGACGGTCAGAGCGTCCTTGAGCGGAGACGGCCCACACACACCTTCGCCTTGCTCCTTCACGTGCATCTTGCCCTACCACCACCAACGATCAGCACAAGCAAAACTTCCACGTGGAGCGAGCGACTCACCGGCTCGACACGCTCGACATGGTGCTGCGTCAACAGCCGGATCCCCTCCCGATCGAACTTCTTCGTCGCATACCTTCACTCCCGCACGCCGCTCAGCAAACACACCACCGTACCACGGAACAGATCGCAGGAGGCTCGACTCACTGCTGGAGGCCCTCGTCGAACGAGCCGAGGATGCGGGGGGCGACGTCGTAGAGGCTGATGCGCGCGAAGCGGTGCAGCCCGGGGAAGTGCTTGCGGACCTCCGCGTGCAGCAGGTCGTGCAGCTCCGCGGCGAACTCGACGCCCGTCGGGCCGCCGCCTGCCGTGCGCGCGACAGAGGGGCGCGTGGTGAGAATGACAGCGTCGGCGAGAGGGCGAGGAGATAGTAGCGGGTAGGGTTACCGCGGTCAGCGAGCACGCAGACATGCTGCGCGGAGAGGGGACGCACCGACGATGCAGAAGTGGAGCAGCTTCCTCCGGTCGTCGTCCGTGATGGTCGGCTGGTTCGCCTGCTCGAAGCCTACCCGGCAGCGCGCGGGGGCCGTCAGCGATCCGTCAGACAGCGAAAGCGAAAGCGAACGAGAGCGGGATGGGGATCGATCCTGAACGCGTACCGGAGCGTAGGCACGTAGCCTCAGCGCGGGCGATCCACAGAGACGCAAAGACGTCTGCCCACGAGGCCATGTACAGGCCATCCAGGGCCAAGTGTATTGACGAGCCCGAAAGACCATTAAGAAGTACTCACACTCGAGTATCCGCGCCCGGATCGCGCGCGCATCCCGGATGTCCTTCAAGAAGTACGCATTCTCCTTCACGCCCGGCACGTCGAACGCTGCACGCACCATCAGCGCCCCGCAACACGCACACACGAAACACGCGGGCGCACGCACTCTGGTTGTACGCGCCGACGGCGACGACGAGGCGGTCGTAGCGGAGGGAGAACGGGGCGGTGCCGGGGTTGCGCGCGCCGACGCGCTCGCGGCTCGCCTTCGTCGCGGCGTCGGTCACCGTGGGCGACACGGCGTTCGTCGTGGAGGGGGAGGCCGAGGAGGAGGGCGCGTCGAAGGGGAGCGGCGGGGTCGCGGGCATCTGCGCGTGCGGGGGTCAGTGGTTGGTGAGGAGAGGGCGAGGGGGGAGGGAGGGGACGCACGCATTGGATGATCTTGTTCTTGAAGTCGATCGAGTCGCACCAGGCTTGGTACGCATTCTGTGTGGGGTGAGTCGCAGAGGGAGTTCGAGAGGAGCGCGCGCGGGAGAGAAGGCAGGGAGCGCGCATACAAGCGCAGAGGATCGGAACGAATCGGAGAGTCACGAAGCCGCACAGATATCACGGGTATAGGGAGGGATTCGCGTTCGGTGAGGGCACGCGTTGCGGAGTGCGGGAGACCGTGGAGGTAGGTATGGAAGGACAATGAGTGCTAGTCCACGAGGGAGAGGACGGCAAGTACTCACCACTTGCGGCGTGTACCTCCTCACCTACGCGCACGAGAGTAAGATCAATCACGATGAGCCGGGTCTGCGCACGCCGGAGGACGCAGGGCACGCACTGGCTCAATGGCCGCGCGGAACTCGAGGGTCCCGACGCAACAGCTCGCGAGGAGCGGCGTGAAGTTGAAGTAGTTGTTCGGAGACACGACGGTCACATCTGCGCGCGACCAGTGAGTACTCGTACACAACACGGAAGGACGAACTCACGCCATCGTTTCTTGTCTATGCCGCGGAGAAGCTCGTAGCCACCCCAGCCGGAGCCGAGGATGACGAGGTGCTGGTGGCCCCTCGGCGCGGACACGCCAAAGTTGCGCCTGGCCCCGGTGCGGACGAGGGCGAGGGCGCGGGCGGGTGCGCGGGGCACGCGAGTCGCAGTGGTGGCGGGCGTGCAGAGCATTCAGCCAACGAGAGAGCGGATGTTACGCGACGGGTGGGCTGGGCTGGCGCGGGGCTCGGAGGGGGCTCGACCGGGAGGCGGGGGAGGATATAACCTCCCGCGGGCATGTTCGGTCAGAGGCCGGAATGACTGGGGAGGGACGTCATCGGGCATTCACGGATGACGCGCGCGATGCGTCTCCTGAGAATTTGCGCCCGTCCTTCGCGTGGAGCGCGTGCTTCTTGGACGGCGGCGCGGGTGTTCGCGGGGAGGCGGGCGGAGAGGCTCTGCAGGCGTGCGCGGAGAGAGTGGGACGCGAAGTTGAGCTTGCTCCGCCAGCAGCACGGGCCCGGCGTTCGGCCAGGGTGTGACCGCGTTTGGCGCCCCGCGCGCTTACTCCGCACGACTACCCTTCCCGCGTCGCGACGCCTCTCGTCCAGCGACGTCCACCGTGTCCGCCAGGTGAGTGCTCCTTCTAGCTCTGTCTACGAGGCGGGGATAGAGGCGGCGATATGATGTACCATCGTTGTTCCCTATTAACAGAACGCACCGCGTCGTGACGTGTCCTTCGTGATACACTCTGAGCTCGCCCTCGTCCCCATCCCTCCTCTCTCATCGTCATTAGTTATAAATTCTGACTGAACCTCGTCTTGCAGCTACCACCAGAATCGTCTCAGTCATCATGACGATCGGCTTTCGTTGCATACACCTGCGACTGCCAGCGCACCGGTCTGACATCCGACTGCAAGACGAGCTCTACGCCCGCGCCACCTCCGGAGAGCATTCGTGATGTGACTTCGAGGAGGGGGCCTCGCGCACGCGAGCTGCTTCCACCCACCTGACGTCTCTTTGCTCGACCCTTATCAGACACGTCTCGCAACGACCTCCAACCGCACCCTCTACTCTCCCTTGCCATACCTCCCCACTCATCTCTCTGCGTCTCTGAACCTGTAGCTCGGTCCAACCGCACTATCTCCCGCCTGTCGACGATCACCCCACCACCGCCATCGATCCCCGACAATTTGTAAACGACAGGACGATATCAACGGGCAGGCGGCGAATCGCCCGTGATAATAGGGTACCTATCCGCACAGGTGAGTCTCCCTTTCCCCATCCCGTTAGCCTCCCCGCATACCCCGCACACCTCCCATGTGTATTTCCCCCCCGGAGGATGCGGATGCGGGGCCCCTCGAAGTGATGCGTAATTGGGGTTGTTCTGAGCGCATAGCGCGTTGACGTGTTCAGTGTGAAGTTGTTGTCTTTCATCTGACTCTTCCATTTGACCGATTCCTCGTGTTTAGCCCTTCCGGGCGGACGTCCGTGTTAATCCTGTTCAATCTACAGGTCCTCCGCAACGCAGCACGCCCGTAATCGCCCGACAGGCGCGAGCAACTGCGAACACGCATGCATCCGCCTAGCGCACCAGCCAGCCCTCAGAGCCCCTCAGTTGCCTTCATGTTTCGGGAGACCCGTCCTATTGCTAGCCAGCGCACCCTCGCTTAGCTAGCAGACGTAACAGGGACAGAGGTGAGCCTCCGATCCTCACGACACCTCTGCTCGCGCACCCATGTCGGGTGCTCGCAGAGCAATGATTTCACTATTTATTGACTTCATTTTGAACGCACCGCGTTGTGACGTATTGTTTTTGGGTTGATCTGAGGCTCGCCTCCCAATACATTCCTTCGTTTCGAGATATCGCCCGCTGACGCCGCACCCTCTAGGTACCCTCCCTCAAGCGAGCATACGCCCACGCACGGAGGCGCCACCGTCCCGCTCGCAGATGCAGCATACATAGGTGAGCCCGAGATCCTTGCGACTCCTCCACTCGCGCACCCGTATTGGGTGCTCGAAGAGCAATGATTTCCAATATTAGCATTGATTGGAACGCATGGCGTTATGACATACAAACATTCGAAGTACTTCGATCTGAGACTCGCCCCCCATTACATTTGTGTCTTTCAAGGTATCGCCCGCTGACGCTGCATCCTTCAGGTACCGTCCTTCGTGCACGGAGAAGACACCGACTTCACTCGCGGTCTCGACTTTGTCTATACCCGCTCCCCTGTCACCCAATCTTGTCCAGAGGCTCCCAGCTTGTTGCGCCGGCCTAACAGGTCCGTCCGTCCGTCCGCGCGTTGCTACAGGCAGTACAATGATGCCTATGCGAATCAATTGGCTGAACGCGCTGCGTCGTGACGCACATTGTCTTACTCTCTCTGATGCCCTCGTTTTCCTGTCATAGGTTGCTCTTATGCCATGAATCGCTCACGGTGCGCTTCGTAGGAGGTACTGCACACCGCGTTTATCGAGTTGGTTGGATGGGAGGACGGGCGGGGCGTTATGACTGCGTGCGCAGTGAGGGCGTGAATGCGTCCAGCCTTCAAAGCCAGATTCTCGACGCCCCAGCCTAGCCGATGCGCCCCCTGGTCTTATCGGTGAGTCTCAGTCTCCCTTCCTCGACTCGACTCTCGCCCACCCACGTCGGGTGCGCGGCGAGCAAGGATGCCCAAATCATTGGTCCCATATTTTGAACGCACCGCGCTGTGACATTTCATCTTTTTCTCTGGGACTCGCCCCGCACCGCATTCCTTCATTCCGGGATGTCACCTGCTGACGCTGTACCCACTAGATGCCCTCGGCGCCGCCGATCGCCCGCATACACAGAACCCACGCTCCGGTGCGCGACCGCCGGACGGCGCAGGCGCAGCAGGTGAGCCTTCCCGCGCCGTAGTGCACCAACCGGACTCTCCTGACACGTCCCTCAGTTACCCTCTTCATTCGAGCGGCTCGCCCGAGCCCATCGCTAGCCCGCGCAACATCATCGAGCCCGCAGGTGCAACAGAGATAGGTGAGAGCCTCAGACCCTCGGGACTCCTCAACTCGCGCGCCCGTATTGTGTGCTCGAAGAGCAGTGATTACAACAAGCGGAAGAATGATTTCGAACGCATGTCGTTGTGACATACAACTGTTTCGACCTCGGTCGATCTGAGACCCGCCCCGCATCGCATTCCTTGTTTCAAAATATCGCCCGCTGACGTTGCACTTACTAGGCTCCACGCACCGATCGATCTGCATACACGCGACCTGCGCTCCAGTGCGCTCCCGCCGGATAGCGCGGACGCAGCGGGTGAGCCTTCCCGCCTTCCCTTCTCTACGAAGCACCCCTGCATACCGCGCACACCGCCCGATTGGTATACCATCCCAGTGTCCACCCCTCAGACCACCCCCTGCGCGACGTGCGTGATCTCGCAGGTGTCTCTTTCCAACAGCGCCTCGTTGTCGCGTCACCGTGCCTGGGATGGTCTGCGGTGCTTATACTGTCTTGCTCGCAGGGCCTCCGGTATCCTAGTCTGCCGGCGGTCGCGGAAGTGGACGCACTCTCCGCCTGATCTGCCACCGACGCCGCCGCCCCGGACCTGGTTCGTCGTAGACACCGACCCGCACCCACTGCCGTCCGGCGCGGCGCTCCCCACCCAGGCCCGCAGACTTCTCTTGAAGGTGAGCGTCGCACTGTCCCTCGCGCACCTATCTTGGTTGCCTAAGAACACAGGATGCCGGAGTACTATTCGCTCGTTTCGAACGCTGAGCGTATGACTCAGAAACAGCGACTATGACCCATAAATCTGATGTTACCCCCGAAATACACTTGCCCTATGGTGGAATCGAACTATATAGCTTACTGACTGGTTGTCCTCCAAGTGCATCCCCATTGCCCGCAGCCACGCACACACGGGAACGTACGCTCTACTTAGTGTGGTAAGTCCCAGTTCATCTCTGCCGTTCCCGCTAGGCAAGCACGCGAGGAGTGGCGCTAGCATACACCCGGTCGTACCACGTTGCTGAAGGCATGGTGTCTTGACGACCGACTGCACACTGATCGTGTTGTGCGCTGCGAGACATCTCTTCTTGTCACCCTTCGAGAGACTGTACGTTAGTTGCTGACTACGTACGTCAGGTTCGGACGCTCCGTGGACACACGCACTGAATGTTGATCAAGACACTGCGTTCGTCGAGGTGAGTATTGCGTCTGCATGGCCCCCTTCTTCGCGTCTCCCCTCTGCTGGAGAGGCGACGCGCGAGAATGATGTCTTCATAATATCCATTGTTTTTGCAGCCGGACACCTTGTCGGTTGATATGACGTACAACCATATTTCAACTGACCCTTTCAACTCCTCTTCCCATGTTTCTTGATGTTGGATGATCGTGATTGCTGATCAGAGATGCCGCACAGTGCTACCCACTTAGAGCGTGTCGCTTCGGTTGCTCACTCCACGTAGGTCGACCGGCACAGCTCACGGCAGGACAAGCTAGGAGACGCGGCCAATCCACGTTGTACTATGATGTATGACCCGTCATAACCTACTGTTGGCTCGTCGCATACCGAGATGGCTCGCATTGATGCCTGAGCGCCACCGTACCCCAGGCCTCTTGGCCTCGTATGAACGTCTGCGCCGCTCTTCCCAGATCGAAACCATTTCATACGAGCGTCCCTACTGCGTCGACAGAACCCGCCTTCAACAGCGCTCCCCTTGACGCCCGTGTTACGTGACATGGTAGCGTTTGATCTTTCACTGCAACGACGCGATCATCCTCGACATGCCGGTATGTGATGCAGGAGGCGCATCCTCGCAGAACAAAACACCGATGGCGCAAGCGTTGTAGTGAGGTCGTCGCGTTGCGCTTGAGAGGCTCGTGGCATAGATGTCATCTACGACGAGAAGGCTGTAATACTAAGCTGCGCGACGCCACGTCTCGCGATGGCGATATCCACCCCCTCCGTCTGTTCTCTACGGTGGATGGGCCCGAATTGAGGTAAGTCATGCTGCTCTCTCTGTGCAGTGTCCCTGAGGTCTGTCTTCCGTAGTTTTCAGTTTCGTACTGCCAGTTCGTGCCAGAGTCAATGTATGACAACTCGAACATCGGACATATTTCCGTGACGACACGAATGATGCATGTGTGTTTCCCCTTGAAGTCTGTCGGCATTGTGAACTACTCTTACTATCGTTTCAGAAAGCTTCCGCTCCCTGGTCTGACGCTGCACTGCGATGAGATTGGAGTGGGCATCATGACGCCGTAGTCCTTCGTGAGCTCGTTTGAGCTATGTATACATAGGCATCCCCACTTACTCCATCCCCTCTCGATGCTTCGTTTCTCCGCCGTGAGATAAGAAGCACCGCCCGCCATCGTGGACACGTTAGACCGCTGGTTCTCATGTCAATCATTGCGAAAGGTGGGCGCCCGATGTGCGCTGTGGGTGCACCAGCTGCTGACAAGAATGACCTTGTGACACTCATCATTCAGATCATCGGCCCCCAGAGGACTCGCGGACGCTTCTAATCGGGTCGGCAGACCATCGCAGCTGTGTGGTCTGGTGGGGCGAGGTGGGTCTTGGTAAATCTGTGGGCTGAATGAAGAAGCATGGTCGTGTGGTATGATCGCGTTGTGTGACGATCAAGCGGGGTGGTTGCCACCCCGGAGGGGCGTTTGAGGCGCGACCGGATCTTCCGTGCTCAGGATACACGACGCCTTACGGTTAGCACGAGTGTTGGTAACCAACAGTGTGCTGATGATAGGCCGCAACTGATCTCGGATTGCAATCAGGGCGAAGAAAACAACATATGACATACAAAACATATGCTACACACATGGCTACATAGATGAACTCACTGCTCAGTCCGTCGAGTGTCCGTATGAGGAATGCGAGAGATAGGATGTACAAATTACAGGCCATTGGGGGAATAGATAACCAGAAGATAACGACTGGCACGACGCCCGAGAGGAACATACCTTTATTAACGCCAGACGGACCCTCAAGTCCGCATGTCGATCGCAGCAAAGGCACATTGAGACGTGCAACTCAAGCCGCCGCAGTTGGCAGCACCGTCACGGGCTTCCGGTGGGGGGACTTACGCTGCGCAGGCTTCGCCTCCCCGGAGCCTGAGGTCGATACCGGTCGGTCAGCTCGCGGTCGCCTAGCCAGCAGCGGCCCACGCACCCTTCGAGTTCTCGCGCCTGACTGCCTGCGCGCCCTGCAAAAAGCCGTCGACGAAGTCTTTGTTCTTTGCGAGCATCTTCCCATCGACGCGGTGCTTGTGCAGCTCGGCGAGAGAGATCCCGTGACGCTGCATCTGTTCGACCATGATCTTGAATTCCGGCTCCACCTTTCCCGACGCTTGGAAGTGTCCGTCGGCGAAGCCAGCATGGGCTACGTGGTCGAACGTACCGGGAACAGGGCCGGAGATCATGGAGCGGCGGATGCGATCATTATTGCTGGGGTTCATATTATTCGTCGACCTCCCGGGTGTAGCGCGGGATGGTCCCTTTGAGATCTTACGAGGCGGTAGCACTGAATAGACATGGTCAGCATGGCTGTCTGTTGGAGAGAGTGAAACATACTGGTGGCGTGCGAGTCGCTAAATTTTCTATAGAACCTGTCCGCGTGTGCGTCATCCTCGAAGCGAATGCCGAACATCCTGCTCTGCAAGCGATCGTGTCAGCTTCTTTTTATTGAGTTCAGACGCGAAGAAGCTCACCTTCCCCTGAAAGACATGGAAGAATGGCTTGTCGAGGCGGTACTGGAACTCTGCAGGGATTGGGTGCATCCAGATGACACCCTTCCCCGGTGCCGTGTCGACCAGTCGAAACCAATATCGACGCTCGAAGCTCGTTCCTGGGCCAGCGCCTAGCGGCCTGTCTGCGTGCACAACGACACGGTCGCGACCGAAGACAAGCATGCCGTTGAGGCCGGTGTATGCCCAACCGTCCTCTCTTGCACCGAACGGGGCTTGGTAAATACGTGCAGGAGCGAGCGCGAGGATCTTTGCGTCCTCTGGGAGCTTCGAGACGATGTGGCGTCGCTCCTCCTCGGAGCGGAAGGGGTTCGACTGGGGCGAATGCCGTGTTGTGGAATGGAGGGTCATGACTCAGGGTTGGTTGCGACGTCGAGAGTGTGAGTAGGGAGAAGAGTAGATGTACAGATAACCTTTCAGAGGACTATAGTCCAGGCAGAGCGTTAGACTGTATATGTATCGTCGGAGAGACGCACAGGTATCGGGGTTACGCGCTCTCAAGTGCCATAATACTGCATCGTGTCGGCCTCATGTCGAAGAAGCACGGCCGCGTTTGCCTACAACGTGCCCACGAACGGTCTCATCACTGCGCGCGCGAGACACACTACTAGACGTGGATTGCTCGTGGCGGGCGGAGGCGGTGATACTAAACGTGGTAGTGGGTGAATTCCACCAGACAATGTAGATAATGGTGGTCACTGCCAGCTCGGCGGAGGGAACTAGGTGGGAAATCCTGGGTAGCGAGTATGCACGTACCGTGTACTAAGCGATATGAAGAGACCGCACCCGGATTGAGCAAGAAGGCACCGCTGATAGCTACTGGTCGATGCTCTGGGAGATCGTCGAGACCTGAAGAGGTGAGAGACTGGTGTCGTCGCGGGAACGGGACTATCGCTCTGTCAATCGGATGTCAACAGACGCCTCCCGAAGGTCGATTGCAAACCCACGAGGCGGCACAAGGGTGGTACTCGGAGCCTCAGTTTTCACCTCGGTGGAACGACCTGGACCAGATAAGCAGATAGGCAGATGCCGCTGACTGGACCGTTGAACCAATATGAGCAGTGGCAGGGATGACCAAAACAACGTCAGAGCATAATGAACAATGAGAGAACGCTCGTTGATAGGGGATTTGATTACTGTCCAGAAGCCGTCATTCCGGAAAATGAGCTAGACCTCACCAATCGCACGAAAGACCGATGCGGAAGATGTCGCACGTCCCCCGCAGCCCAGAGCTTCACCCGAAGAGGTGACGTATCGAAGCAGAGCAATGTCCGTCCTTCCGATGCACGGCGCACCCACGTATCGCGCGAGGCATCGTGTTGCCCGAGGAAGACGTTGACAAAGGGCACAGTCGTTCTCGGACTCTGCTATCATGAGCAAAGACCTTTTCCACAGAAGACGGGCACAAGGCACTCTAGACCGGGCATCGAGTGCAGCGCGACAATGGAGCGAGCGGCACTGAGGGTCATATCGCTAACCGGTCCTTGTGTTCGCAACGCAGTCGACGAGCCGCTGGGTCGCCGACGGCACTGGCCAGGATCAATTGGCCTACAACAAGGCAGTAGCTAAGCTCAATCGATTGGAGGACGTAATGTATGTGTACGTACCTCCTCTTGATGATTATTGATATTTGTGAGGCATGTTTCTGGCAAATACGTACAACAGTAGATGCACGCGTCGCGGACCCGGCGTATATGGAAACCTTGTTCGCATAATACCTAAGCCTAGGTTGCCATGATGCTGCATCGCGCCCGTGCGTCCATGCGCTCCTCCTCGTGCAGAGAGCAGGGGAAGGTGCTAACTCAAAGGCAGAAATGGTTTTGCATAGCATTCGGCGACGCATCAAGTCACTGGCTCTGTACGCGGTCGACAGGTTAGCATGTCACACGACTGTGACAGCATGGATACTAGAGTTTGAGCAGTTCACGTACCAATAGGAACTTTGACCTTCCAAGAGCTTCCTCGTGGACTAGATTGCTTCTAAACGATCCCGCGGCTGGGAACGATTAAGTGGCCGATGCCCAATGTAAGTGTAACGTACACACCTACCACCACTCATGCGTCCGCATGCCGACTTGCAGCACGTACTCTGGTGTGCGATGCCCACATCTCCCACGTCCTCTGCTCACGAAGCATGCGGCACAATGGTGAGGTGTCGCATGAGCCACTCCCATCCTTCACAGCCAAAGTCTCGCACGTTGCGGAATACGACCTTGCGCGGGGACCAGGCAGAGGAAGCGATTGGCTTGCCATCGACATGCTCCACGTCGTAGAACCGGCCGTTATAGCCGATGAGTTGGAGTGTTTTCGATCCCTCGATGAGTGCCTCGACCGTCACATTCGTTGGCGACCACGTACGGACGTAAAGGTACTGAAAGTCGGTGAAATGCGTCCACTATGCAAGAGCGAGGTAAGCTCGTGCAGCAGTCTGCATAGCCTTCGTGACTTACAAAGCGGTGGAACACGCCGGCATCCTCCAAGCTACCCTTGCTTGTCAGCTTCATGGCAGCCAGACCACGCGGGAGGTTGGCCAGCATCTCGGAAACGAATGCGTCCGTGAACGCCTGCTGTGTCATCCTGAGGTCGAAGATCTCCAAGTTCTTCAAGGTCCCGACAGAGCTCATATACGCAGGGATACTCTCTGGAGGAACCTCGAAGTTGCAGTACAGACGCCGCATTGCACGCCTGTCACGCAGGAAATCGGCGAGCATTCCTGCATGATGCAACGGAAGGGTACTACCATCGTAGCATTGCAATGCCAGAGACTCCAGGCATGGCAGTTTTGGCTTGAGAGACGAGAGTGCTTCAAACATCGCGTTTTCTTGCATTGACGGTGAGAATACGGAAAGCGACCGGAGCTGTGGTATCTGGCGGAGAACGGTGTCGAGGCCCTCTAAGGATCGCATGACGACTAAGCCAAGGTGCGCGAGATTAGGGAGGCGATTGAGCGGCACGTCGAACGGTGAATGAAATGGGAATTCGACGGAGCGGAGGTTCGGTTGCACGGTAGTGCATCTTTTCGCCGTGAGTGAATGTATCATCATGATGTCTTCGTCTGGCCAAGTCGTACTGATACCGATAGAATACAGGTAGTCAAGTTTTTCGAAAGGTAGTCCGTCGAGCGACTCAAGGCTGTCCGCGTGGCGCAAGTAGCGCATCAGCAGCCGTCAGCGGCCACATGAGCAATGGAGAAAGCACGTACGGTACGGATAGGTGCCGCAGTAGCCTACACGACTGCGCGAGGGCATGAATCACGCCGGTAGTCGGCAGTGGCGCGTTTCCGTGCCAGATGAGAGATGTTAGCTCATGCATGGAGTTGATGGCGTTCATTAAGCAACCTGGGGACGTGTTTGGCGCAGGGGAAGGCAAACATAGAGAGAAGCAACTCACGGATCTCAAAAATGCCTCTTGTCCCATCAACCTTGAATGCATGGACCTCCAGGTCTCGAATTGAGTTGGCAAACGATGGATCGACAGCGATTCGGTGTAGCAGGTCGAAAGATCGCGATGACCGCTCGTCTTCCAGTGCTTCCCCATCTTGATGGAGCTCTTCCGATTCGGCATCCCACGTCTCCCATGCACCGAAGTAAACGGTCACTTCTGTGAAGACAAGCCGGAGAGCCAGAGCATGAAACGTTCTCGAGACAGATAGACATGCACGTTGCGAGGACCTCGGAAGGTGCCCGACGACTTCTTGCCAAAGTTCAGGGGGCAGAGCATTGTAGTCCAGCATTTTGAAGGTGACGAGTGACAGACGTTCACGACGTGAAGATGGCGGGTAACACCAAGGTCCAAGATTCTAAGCTGGTCACTGGCGCCTGTTAGAGAGCCACTGACCGGTCCGGCCAACCGGCTACAAGTTTTCCGGTTACGGCAAGTACGAAATTCACAGAAAGTCGGATTATTGGGATTTCCGCCCCTACGGAAACAGCCGCCCGTACGGGCCGACGCCCCTGCCCAATGCGGCAAGTACATCCTTGACTCTGTTCTCGCACAATTGCGCTCATTCCTGCGTTTGGTTGCTGATGAACAGATATGCAAGAAGCTAGGGTATATCGAGAGCGTGTAACTTACGTTTTCAAAGGAAGAATGTCTCATAAACGGCTAAAGAGCTTGACGAAGGAAGTCACGTCACTGTCACAGGATGTGACATAATGTGACGGGTCCTGCTCCCGCTACTCCTCCCGCATTCCTGACGCCTGCTAGCCTTATACACACTAACTACGGCCCGACAGCAGGGCATTTGGCGCGCCATGAGCGACTGTGGTGGCAGATAATCACAGTGCAGCAGCAAGTAAATGGTTGCCCGATATGGTAATGTCTGTTATTGTCGAGTGGTGGTGCCAGAGCGCTGCGTGTCCGACAACTGGCACAGCTCAGCGTACCCAGTGTCGGCTATGATATCAGCACATGCTCTTCCTCCTTTATACGCTCTAGAACGTCTGAACAGTAAGTCTACTCAAGAATCATTGGGAGTGCGTGACATCACGTGACACAGTCCACCTCCGGGGCGGAGTCCGGTCCGGACCCGTAGGGGCGGAAATCCCAATAACGGAATGTCCTCGAAATTCAGGCCTTCGCCTTGCCTTCGTGACTCGTACTTCTTTCCAACTTCTCTCAACCTGATACGGCACATCTTGCACCAATCTTGCGCTCAAGCTCCGCGAAAAGTAGAGAGGAATCAGGGCTCATGGGCCACACCCCGTCGAATCATGCAACTGCGCGCGTGGCATGCAAACAGGAAAACCCCTTTCGCGCGATGCGTACTACTAACGCGCGGCTGATCCAGCCAAAGAAGAGGACACGCTATAGATATAGACGAGGAAGGGATTGCTTATGATGGGATACACGGTGGGACAGAAGGCGTGATATACTATATGTTCGGCACGGTACCTCGACTTGCACGCGCTGAGGTGCGTCGTGAATGTCTTGCTCACGAGTTGTCACTGCGCAAGTTCATGTTCTGGTCGTTTGAGTGAAACGGTCGCCAGGACATCGGAGACCCGAGGAACGTGAACACATATGGTCTGCAACATGCTCGTAAGCACGTAGACACTATGTTCCAATGGAAACAGCGGCTGACGTACCAGATGTTCGCCCTTAGAACTCTAGTCAGACTTCGTAGCTGTCTCTTGTGCTGGCAAAACTGACGGAGACGATCATGGCCTTTGTACGCTTGCTTTTACCGTTGCAGTATTGCAAGCTTACTTGTTATCCGCCACAACCATGAGACTACGAGTCACCTAAGGCGAGGAAGGCCCAATGCGCTTGCTCAATCCATGCCCACAGTTTGTTCTGGCCACCGGCGGTGGTTCATCTCGTGAGTTCATCGGCCTAGACATCGCCATGGGTGAGTGGCTCTGGGTGTATACAAAGCGAGCCAAAGGGAGCTTACCATTCAACAATCATACGCCTTGAACCGAGGTCAGACGTGATCCTGATCGGTTATACGTGCACGTCGACGTCGGTGACTGGGAAACCATCTGTCAGCGCGAAGAAGTACCACAGCAGGTACGGAGCGACAGTGCGAAAGGCGCGGCTGCAGCTTCAGATGGCATGTGAGTGTTTGCACGTCATGACGCCGTGCATTCGGTTGATGTCGACGCAATTTAGCGCATCATATGCTCGCCAGGGCCTTTGTCCTCGCCACCCAATGCAGATGAAGGGAGGGGGGAGGTAGGTATAGGAACGACCTGACAATCACCTTACCACGTATGCTCTTCGCTGTGCTGACCTCAGTAGCGGGAATCGCGGCCTCCTCCCTTGGCAGGTAGGCTTGTGCGACTCATTCCTGCCGACGTTATCTGGAGGCCTACTAGCAATTCCGTGTGAGCCACATGATATAGAAGATCGGTAAGCACCCACGTCGGTGGGCGGGCTTGCTACTCGGCCATCGCAGCCGTACTGAAGCGGCACCGTTGGATATCGGCCACCCCGCAGGAGTCGCGGAAAGTGCGCCGTAGGGGTGAGGGACCTGAGATGGTGATACGAGAGAAAATATAAAGAGTTGGGGGTGTATTTGAGACGGCGGAGTGAGGCGATGGTAGCGGGAAGATGGTGAGCACTACTCACTGCCATCCCATGCCAGGCGTGACCTCCTCGTACGGCCCATCTCTCGTGGTTCCGCTCCCCTCTCTGCTTCATGGAGAAGTGGTAGGGTGTCGGCGCGTTGCGACCTCACTATTGTGGACTTTGAGTCGGATGGGGAGGGTTCAACGGCCCTTGAAACGACTAGAGGATCAGTCGTGCAACCCGATGGGACGCTGGTCACTCCGGCGGAGCATGGAAACCTGGAGAGGTAGCCGTCCCAGTCGGCTGGCTTTGTCACCAACACTGCCAGACTGCGCAGACTGTTGCCAGTCGGTCGGTGTAATTGGGGCGATTGGAGTTATCTATCGATGCGACGTCGCCGGCGAGGGGCGTTTGGAGTATGTCCTCTGTGACGAAGAGCTGGATATCTTAGCGGAGGAAAGGTAGCGGGGAGACAGTGATGCTGTTGTCAAACGAAGGATCCTCATCGTACTTATATCTGGCGTTGGTAGTTCTCTACGGTGTACTCACTTACCACGGGGAGCGTAATGCTTCGGACCCGAGACTCAATGCCACGATCGGACCCGGAGACTAGTCACTGCAGACACGCTCAACGGCAGCATGCCACCCTCGGATAGCCGTACTCATCGTGCGACCTCGCACTAGGGCCCATGCATGTCATGCGTCTGTAGAAGTATTTTCGTATGCAACACAGGAACGCCGACGCACTAAGCCCAAGCGATCCTTCATATCACGCTTCTTAGATGTGATTGCTCATGCTCAAGACGTGTAAGGAGTTTGCAACAGATTTCACAGCAGCGTTGGTACATTCCTTCAGTGGGGGTAGCTAATGTACTCATCATTTCGCGCCAGGTCGCAATAACAGTCCTTTCCGGTCACTGACTCACAGTTGGCTTAGGACCTCGGCTGTGATTTGAGGTACTAGTGACTCGAAGCGCTCATCGCTGCGGTTGCTAGTAGTGGAATTTATGGCGCCACGCTACGTAGTCTGTGTCGCAGTTCTATGACCTCAATATCTTCAACAGCAGCCCGGCTCTCGCCGCAGTAATGTGACTGGGAATTTGGACGCCATGACTTTGTAGAATGAGCGCGAAGGCTTGGACGACGATATAAGGTATATATATGATTCCGTGACTACTAGTAGTAGGAGCTGTGATGGATGTCTCGAGGTGGCATTTGACTTGGAGCGTCGCCGTCATAGTATTTCTATTGAAGGTCTGAAGGGCCAACGACGGCTTACAATTCGGGCTGAACAGCAGGAGTGAGTGGCACGTCAACTTGAAGTAGCAGAAAGATCACTGTCCAAGTAGTGAAAGGCATGATGACCTTGAACCGCGATACGAGAAGGATACTGCATTTGTCATCACACGAGGAATAGAAGATAGCTGCAGTATGATCGCGGGGGGCATAGATAATGTACACTCGAATCCCTTCGAACAGCAGCATCAAACCTTATTGACCATATTATGGTCAATCCAGGCTCGAACGCCGCGGGATACTAGTAGGCATTCAGTCTAAATTAGTATCAGTAGCAACAAAGCTATGTCAATATCAGCGGTACTTGTACTCCGCTCCGAACCGGAAATCGCACTTGAGCTTTCGCGCCCATTTTCCAGGCCAGACTAGAGTCCCAGTCGCTCAGAGTCAATATTCTTCTCGGGGCCGCCGTACTGAATTATGGCAATTCACTCGGCAGAAGGTCCGAGTCGTCGCCGAGTAGTTCTGCCGGATGCCACCTGCGCTTTGGATCCCAATGGCATGCCACGTGGCCACTGATGTTCGCTGGTGAGGTCTACTCATCGGTTGAGTATTGCAGACAAGCGTGAGTATAGTTATCTAGCAAACGCAATCAGTAGCGACTAGCTACCGACCCACAAACAGGTTCGGTCGGGTGGCGGAGACCTTGACACAGGCAGCATCACCTTGATCAGTGAGCCAGCGGCTTGGTATGGGTCAGCATTTAACATTAAGGTTCGAACTGGCGAGCGCATCTTCATTATGACATTCAAGTTGATGTCAGCGGTAGAGAACGTATGATAAATAGTGTGCAACTTTACGTTTGAACTGATGCTAGAACACCTCTGTGATTGATTCTGGTGAGAAACGGGTCTTTTGCCGTCAGGTCGGCAACTTTCCTCGAGCACTTCTCAGAGGGCGCTTCGTTATGACGTTGTAATCCTCGGGATAGTGCGTTATTTCCGCGGAGCGACGAAATTGAGAGACATTGAACGTGAGGAACGTATGTACTTGCTACGTCGACACTGAGAGGTGAATGCAGGTGGGGGGCAGTGAGGGAATGGCGGCCGGCGCATGTTTACGACGCATGACAGTGTTCAACCGTATACACCGCTGGAATCTAGGAATGCATGGTCAACCGGGGTGAATGAAGTACAGAAGCAGTGAGTCACAATGTAGATGGCTACAGCCAGCCAATTACAAGCACATACCTAGTCTTACCCTTGCCCCCGTGCGTCCCGGAACTATCGTACAAATCCTTCGAGGCTTCTCTGCATACGGCTAAGCCATCAGGAACATCGAGGAGGTTGGCGCACAGATCATGTCCGTGCGCGTCTTCAGCACCACTCAAGAGGGGTGTTTCCACCGCTGCTGGTCGATGATGCTACGAGATCAATCAACATCATGGTTCCAATGTGCTTTGCGAAAACCCGCACAATGAAGCAACCAGTTGAGCAACGGGCTCGGGAGTTCAGTCACAGGCCCGGGACCCACACGAAAGCGATCACAGCGGGATCCTTAGTCGTACAAGGCGGGAACGGCGTACAGCGCGTTTCCTGCTTCTCGTGCCTGTGCCGGACAGATGGCAGCAGGCTGGCCATGAATCTCACCTGTTCTACATGTCAGCAGGCTTTGAATTGATTTTCTTGACACACAGGACGCACCGCAGACCACATATGCGTCTTTTTCGACATCTGGTCGAGGGTATATAAGCCGCAGAGGACGAGGGCGAAGAGCAGGTCCTCACCTAGTACAAACAAGACCAGAGCTCCTACCAGTACAATGCAGTTCAAGCTCTCACTTGCCACCCTCGTCGCTCTCGCCGCGGCTACCTCTGCGATCCCTGCAGTGAGTCAAGTCGCACCTTGCCTTGCATTCATTCCTGACGATGACCCAACAGTCCGAGGTCACCGCCGACATCCTAACCCAGGATGAGATGATCAACTGGCTCAAGACGACCGATGCCAAGCTCACCTTTGTCGGCGAACCGATACCGGGTATCAACTCACCCGCTGGGCTCGTGTCGCGTGAGGCACTGAGCACGACGGTCACGTACTGCAGCCAGCGCATCGACAGCGTGTGCGGCGGCGCATGCACGGTGTACACCGGCGGCGCGACGTGCCTCGACGCGCCGAACACAAACTGTCTTGCCGCCACCAACAATGTCGGCTTCTGCAGCAGCTCCGGGTACGTATGTTCAAGTTGTGCATTGAGGAAGGGTGCCTAATCGTGAAACGTGCCTGTAGATGCGGGGGTAGCTGCAACCAGCTCTCGACGTGCGGTACGCAACTTGACGATGGATATTGCTACACGCCCGACACCCAGTCGATCCTCGTTGGCAACTACTGAGTGCGTTCAGGGATGCAATCCAAGTGCTGTACGTATGGGGGGTCCGAAAGTGTGGTCGAGGGTTCTCTAGAATGTAGCGGTTACGCAGTTGTCGATGCATGACAGCATGCTTTTGCAATAGTGATGGGAAGAACAAAGAGGGCACCACTGTAGAGCGTCCGCCTGAGTCCGCCTGAATATTCGCCGTGTCCGTGTCTGACTACCTGAACTGCGAGTAGATGATATACTCACCTGCCTCGTCAAGCTACGCCCCCGCAAGCCTACTGAACTCCTCGATAAAAATTGGAAGTTCTATGATATTAGTCAATAAGTTCAGCGGCATACTTGCATTCTTTTTCTGCATTTAAGGAGTCCCTGAACATCGTGTATAACACACTGGGTAGTCTCATACCAAGACCCTCTGTGCGGCGCCCTCTGACCTTTCCCTCTAGATCTATGGTCAATGGTCCGTCTCGGAAGGAGGAGGCGCGCACCAGGCCTAGCTTCCAGTCAATGACTTTGTATGCCCAACAGGACGTAAACAAAAACTAACAGGTCCTGAGGGAGTTGCGCCAATTTGTGAAGCTGGTATGTAATGGACAAGGCCGGGGGCGCGCCGGCTAAGACTGCCCCAGCTCATCTTCGACTACTCTCGGCGTCTGCAGGAGGCCACCTGATGCGCCCGAATTGGGGCTATCGTGGCGTCTAGTCGGGGTTATCCATTAGGGTTTGTCTAGGGTTAGATGGTAATAGAGCGAACTGTGTACGAGTTGCGAGCAGCATCAATGAGGGGATGATTATGGATTACCAGCAATGTAGGGTTCAACGTCAATGATCGGACGTGGTGCGAGCAAGACGTCCTACGGGGAGTATCCATCGCCGTGCTCACGTTCCACTCCAAGTCAGCCTCCAGACTCGATGGTGGATATTCTCGGTATTTTCGCTTGGCATACCCCCAGCACTGCTCGATCGGATCAACTCGCAATGAAAACGCGGCAAGAAGATGTCGGTGTAGCCCCGCTTTTTGCAGTGCAACTGAGCCAGGGACTCTACCTGGTTCGTTGTAGAGCAGACGCCGGCATATCCACCGAGATTACCGACCGCCATCCCTCCCCTCACCAAGGTCATATTCAGGGTCTGCCTAGGGGAGACTACCGAGATTCTGGAGGTTCTTGCGCTTCCGCTTGTTGGGCGGAGACATGAACACACTCAGAGGGTGCGTCGCAGATCGGAGTGCAGGTGCAGTAGGCCAACTACCGTTCTGCCATGACGATATTTGTGGATTTCCTAAGGAATTACATATGATTTTCTCATTTGGCAGATCTGACCAGAGATTATGTATCCGAGCTCGTCCAGGGGACTGTGATCCAAATCTCAATCCCTAACTAATTTCTTTGTGCTTCTCTCATCAAAGTTAGGGATCCTCCTTGGTGAACGGGGGATGCCTCGAATACTTTATTGACATCTACTTGCTCGGCCCAGCCAAAGAGGAGAAAGCGCGCAGTAAACGCCCGCGATCGGCGCACGTGATAGTAGTCGAGTATGAGCTGGGGCAGTCTTACGAGTCGCGGAGCTTCGGCGTTCGGGCATTGGTACATCCGAGTCAGGTTGCAGCCACCGCGACCTAGATACGTACACAGCGACCATCAGACTTTCCAGCCATTGAGCCAAGCTTGCGTTGCAATGGAGACCAGACCCAAGACTACACCTGCGCGCTCTCTAGATCTCCACCCCTGCACGACAGCTCTCTGGCACCTCAGTAGCTGCACATCCATCCGCACATCCTCTACATACTACTCGCATTGAGATTGAAGCTTGAAACAGGCAGGAAGATGCGTCTCACACTCCCGGCAGCTCTCGTTATTGGCGTCCTCGCCGTCTTTGTCTCCGCGCACCCGCGCATTCCGCTGCCGAACCCGAAGGTTCACCTCATTGAAGGAGAGAGCGTGCAGCTGGAGAAGAGGCAGGGCGACCACGGTGGGCCGGCATCGTTCTGAGGTCCGTGCGGGTAGTCGCAAAGTATCAGCGTTGTTGTGGAGGGCCTGGAAGTGAGTGCAGTTACGTTGGTCGTGCGTCAGGCTGTCCGTGTTGCTCATCGCACGCCATTTCCAAGGCGGCAACAGCGGCAAGGCTTTCCCTTGCATCGTCAAACACCCTCTCTCACTCAACTCCCACCCTGCGTTTATCTTTCATCCCACTATACCAAGGCCATCCGCGGAGGACTTCATAACATCCTGCCGTCCACCACATTCGTTGCATACGCCACCCAAAACTAACATCCCTTCGTGTTTTCGATCCGCGTCGTCGCGCGAGGCATTTCTGGAAATGTGATTTACTGTCTTTCATGTCTGCCTCGATTTGGATTCGTTGGGGACGAAATTGGATAATAACCACAGGTATGGATGCAGTCTGTCCAGACGGACAAGTTCGTTCCCCTGCAAATCCCTACTATATCAATGTGCGAGTTGCCTCCACGATCCATCTACCTTGATGCAATAGCGATATCAGGTCTTCGTCATGGCGCACGTACGTCCGTACGACTGCCCATAGACGAATCGTACACCACAGGCGCAACTATCTCAATATCTATCTGACCTAATCATTCAACAGTCTCAGGACTCCTCCTCCAGGGCCGGGTCCAGGCACTTCAGCTGCAGTCCCTCTCCGTATTATCCCCTGCGCGTGCCGAGCAGTTGCGACGCCCTCTTCCTCGAGCATGCTCCTGTGCTTGTCCAAGCTAGCCGCGCATGGGTTGTTGATCTTGGTGCCGACACGGACGGAGATGCGCGGAGCTCTGCCGCCCTGTCCAGCCTCTGGGCGAACCTCGACATGCTTGCGAGACTCGAGCGCCTCGCGAGGTGCTACACGCCTCCCGCGAGCCAAGGCGACTCGCATCCTGCATCTGCCCGGTTGGTCCTGCCTCACCGAATTTGGGTGCGTGGTTGTTGTGAGTCGTCTGTCCCTCACAAGTGCCGCAGTGCGTCAGATCCCGTTCCACAGCGGTAAACGACAGCGTAGGGACAGTGGAAGAAATACAACTATGGTTACATAAGTTACGGTGTCCGTCTTATTTGCCATTTGAAGTTCTGACCCTCGATTGACTTAGTGGCACACACGGGTGAAGTCGGTACAGACGGAGCGGTTAGTAGGAAGCCACCATGTATTCGAGCTTGGGCCTACAGCCTATTGTAGGTACACTGAACGTACATATTCGAGGGGCGTCTCACTGTGAGAATGTTATGCAAACCGAGAATGAATTGTCAGGATCTTTAATGGTGATAAACTTTCGGTACCACACCGTCATGGTCGATCAAGCAAAAATAAAAAGGAAACATGTAATTTGAACGCCCGTGAGGATGAGGAACAAGGAGTAAGTGTCACGAGGCAGGGACGGTAACCCTCGACAAATCTAAGGCGGTGCGCCTGTGCGATGTATGCCGACGCCTGAGCATCGTACGCATCCCTTGTGCAAGCCACTCTTTGGGCCGCTGAGATTGATCCTTCCGTAGGATACCGTCTGTTCAGCCATCCGATTCAGCAGCGAACCAAACACGCATCACTCCGAGCGCACCTCCAAGTACTGGCAAGGTTGATCCGACATTGTCTCGTTGCTCGGCCTCCAGGAGAGCGTCATCAAGGACTCGTTCGACCTTCGAGCTGCTTGCGAGTCTGAGAGAACTTGACTATCTTCCGCTCGACCCACGGTTTGAACATCTCGTGCACCACCTCGACGGACCACGAGATGTACCTCTCATCTGGCCGTTCAGCATACACAATTTCTAGCATGACCTCGACATGCTTGAGCGCGTCGAAGCAAGACCGATGCATGACGCCGTGTAAGCGTACCGCAGATGGTGATTGGAAGTATCCCGGAAATGAAATGGTCTCGTTTGCTCTCATCAGGCCGACTGATGTGATGCGTAGGCGGACAGTGATGTGTTCGATTTGATGACTACGGACCGTCGAGAGGTCCGCACCCAGCTCGTCCGATGCAATGACCCACTTAGACAGGGATACTGTCCTCAAGACGATGGCGAACCTCGATAAGGGCGCTACGTATAGGCATAATTGAAACGACTTCAGCGCTGTGCTCCAGGAGAAATCGAAAGGGGTATGTCCTGTGCCAAGATGTAGCGAGGCCGTCAGCGAACTTGTCCTCATCGACTGATCGACTGATACATAGGGACCTCACCATGTCTGAGGGAACGATCATCAGTTTCCTGAAAGGTTTCCAAGAACGACCCGCTTGCTTCAAGAATTTCATCGACCGGGTTATCTGTTTCCACAAAGAGGCTGTGTCCAAGAGGCGCATAGTAATCCACCACGACACTCCGCAGTGAAGAACAGAGCGGCGCAGAGCCAACCAGCCAGTTGGCTATCACGCGCAGGGTATCCACCTCAAGGTGCCTCAGGTGAAGGTGATGTAGCCTGACGCTAGTGCGGAGAGTTTGAGGTGGTAAGGAAGCTTGGGCGAGGCGTTCTATCTTGATATCAGAGACTGACAGCGTCTCCAAGTGGGGGAATGCACGGACGACCCGTGAGAAGGGAGCGATACTGCTGAGTGTAACGCACGCCAAGTGCAGCGATGTTAGATCTCGAAACTGGCAAAGAGCACGGGAGAAGGTTGGATGCATGGACGACCGTAATCCCTGGAACTCCAGCTGCTGCAAGGACGGCAAGGCGGTGGCGAATACCAGAGGAAAGGCGTCCAGGAATTGTTCGTGATGTTGCGCTACAGCCTCAGGCAGTTCGTGGTGCGGCTCATGGACGATCACCTGGCGTGTCGTGGCCAACCAATTCTGCACACGGGGTGACGTGCGGAGTTGCATGACCAGCAGGTCATACGTTGTACGAGACTTGAGCTCGATTAGCGAGTATAGGTTGTGCATCGACCACGGGTACCAAGCCCACGCAACCAGAGCCACGACAGGCAACATAGGACGGTCCATGAGATCGATAATGTTCGCATATATCTCTATCGGGAGTTGGGGAGAAGGTGACACACGACTGGAGGAGGGGAGCATGTCTGACGGTGTCCGATTGATCAAGGGCTGAGCTACCTTCGGTATGCGGTGTTTTGTTATGTCCTTCAGTTCATGCATATGTTGAGGCGAACATGCCGACAGCTACGAATGTACAAGGTTAGCGAGGGGTTCGGCATCAAGTCTGAATGAGACGTACTAGCATCGTCGACGTTGACAATCAGTGAAAAGATCGTATGCTGATCAGAAACCCCTCAAGGGGAAGACACAGGCACGTGGGGCTACACGTTGCTGCACACACGGGACCGTGGTACTTATCATTCGAGGAGTGCGCTTATGTATAAGTGGTTCCAATCTTCACAGTGTGCTATATGGTCCCTTTGAAGGGCCCAACATCGAATAAGATCACGGCAACCCGAGCCCCCGCAACTTCAGATGTCGAAATTAATCCCAAAATCCAGAGGCAACAAGCACCCGAGACAGCCCCGAAACCCAGCGAAAGAACACACGCACGCCTCGTCCCCCGCCCGTTCACGGCTCAATCGTGAGATGCCTCATCAGCCAGTCCCAGCCCTCGCACTTGAAGTCATCCACGCCGCGCAAGGCCGTCTTCCGTAGCGACCACGGCGGCGCCGCGACGGCCCTCACGGTCGCCGCATCATCAGGTTCGTACCGCACGTCGTGGAAGAGCCCGTTGTACCCAACGAGCTCTAGCTTCGGCGCGCCGCGGATGACGTCGGCGGCGGAGACGAGTGTATCCTCCCACGTACGCACGTAGAGGAAGCCGAGGGCGGAAAAGTACGACCACTGCCATCGCTTGTGTCAGCTGCAGCCAGGAACGAGCAGTGGGGAGACACGCACAAAGTCGACGAACGCGTGCTTGTCCACAAGCAGCCCTGCGCTCGTGAGCTTCATCGCAGAGAGCGTCGCGGGCAAGTACTGCGCGAGGCCCGCGAGGAACGCGCGGTCGAAGTGCTGGTCCTGCATCCGGAGGTCGAAGATCTCCATATTCTTCAGCGTCGCGACCGTCTTCATGTACACCGGAAGATCCTCGGTCGCGATCTCGAACGTGTAGTAGAGCCGGCGAAGCGCGGCGCGGCCGTGGAGGAACGCGCAGAGCTGGGCGAGCTGGGCGGGGCTTACGACCGTCACGTGGGGACTCGGGCCCTGGAGCGCGAGCGCGGCGAGGCGCGGGACGTCCGCCTTGGCCGCGGCGAGCTCCGCGAAGATCTGCTCTTGGTCGTGCACGGGCGAGAACAGCGCGAGCGCGCGCAGCTGCGGGGCCCGCCGGAGGAGCGCGCCGAGCCCGACGTAGGAGTGCATCGAGACGAGCTCGAGGTGCGTGAGGTTCGGCAGCCAGGGGAGCGGGAAGTCGGAGGGCATCGTGTATGGCAGCTGTACGGTGTGGAGGTAGGGCATGGGCGTCGTGCAGTGTTGCGCGGAGAGCGTGTGCTCGATTAGGTCGAGGGTGTAGTCCGCGGAGGTGACGGAGATGGAGTGCAGGGAGCGGAATGCCGTCAAAGGCAGGTTTGGGAGGCACTTCATCCTGTGCACGCGAAACGCTGAGCGAGGACGGGAAGCGACAGTGACACAACCTACGGCAGGGAAAGGTCTTGAAGGCACGGACAAGAAGTGCTCAGGGTGATGACCAAGTTAAAAGTTGGATGAGGGTCGTCTCCGTGCCAAATGAACGAACGTAGTTGTCTCAGCGAGCGAAGTGCAGCCGTGAGTCTGCCTGTACACCGACGAGCATCACACAAAGGCGACTGACAACAATGTCGGGTGTACTCACCCGTGAGTTCTGTCTCCTTAGCCAGTATTGCGCTTTCAACGTACACCTGGAACGCCTGGACCTCTAGGTGTCTCACCGCCCCAGCCAGCCATTCCCTTGCGGCAATATACTCGAGGACCCCGAACGACTCATCCTCAGCTGTGGCCGCATTGTCTAACATGACAGAGCTGACATCTTCCCCCTGATCGTCGTAGTACCAGACATCCCAGTCTCCAAACTTGACGGTGATCCTAGAGAACACAAAACTGGTGGCAAGTTCGCAGAAGGCATGGGAGACGAGCCGGCAGGTGCGCTGGTCCGGGCTCTGGAGGTGTTCAAGGACGTGCCGCCAGAGTTCCGGGGGGAGGTCGTCGACCTGGAGTTGCTGCTGCTGCATCGTGGGAGGGCGTGGAGGGTCTTATGCATGACCGCTTAGCGGTCGTATTAGCATTGGCAAGGGCGCTCGCTGTGTGAGAATAGCGGAGTGATCGGGATCCAGAATGTCAGTGAACTCAATCATGTACGTAGTAGTAAAACGAAAACCATATCATCTTTTACATTGGCTCCCTAGGACCCTAGCGGATTGTATGTTAGGGATAGTTTCGGCCTAGCCAATGGCAAGCCGCTTTTCCTATCGTTAGAAACTCTCGGATATTTAAGTAAAACATCTTACAGAAATAGCATAAGTTAGTCTTCACCGACTCTTAGTCTGACTCGGGACACATTCTCATTGCATCGACCGACGACAGAGGCTATGCTATCTCAGTCTCTGGAAACTTTCGCAGCATTGGCTTGCACACGAGGCAGACCTAGTAGTTGCCTACAAGGATCGACTGGGTGCCCGGCGTGTAGCAAAAGCCACTATCCAGGTGCGTTCCGCAACTCGAGAGCTGGTTGCAGCTATGTCCGCACCTGCAGGAGCATTTATCAGTCACCGCTGCATTGGGAGGACTCCCGTATCGCACACGTACCCAGAGCGGTCGCAAAATCCGACGTTGTTCGTGGCCGAAATGCAGCTCGTGCCCGGTGCATTGATGCAGGTCGGTCCTCCGTTGTACACGGCGCAAGTTCCGCCGCACACGTCGTCGTTGCGCGTAGTGCAGTATGTGACCATCGTGGTCTGCGCATCGCGCGAGGCGAGGCCCTCAGGCGCGTTGACACCGGGGATGGGCTCGCCCACGAAGTTGAGGTCGGCGTCGGTCGTCCTGAGCCAATTCATCATGTCGTCTCGGGACATGAGCTGGACGGGGACGTCAGCCTGCGTGCGGGACGACGTCAGCAATGTCAGAGAGACGGAGTGTGGAAGTACTGACCGAGGGCACTGCGACGGCAGCCGCGACGAGGGCGGCGACGGCGGCGAGGGAGAGCTTGAACTGCATCGTAGAGCTGTAGGACTTGCTAGTAGGTAAGAACCTGCCGTTCATCTACACACTCTGCGACTTATATATGTTTTTTTCGAGTCCTCCTGCAACTAGTACAAATATTTGGACGTTCGACGACCTCTACAATTCCGAAACATAATTCCGCGGCCGGGTCGCTTGGAGTCAAACAGCGCCCGCCATCTACTAGCAGATCAAGTCTGTTGCCACCTGTCGGCCGTAGAGGCTCGGTGGCGGTCAGATGGTGACGTATCGTCCACTTATTTTCTCTTCGAATTCGACAGACTATCCCCTAGAACTGTCCGACCTGGTTCTCGGGTCCTCTGGATTGTGGAGCTCAACCTTCACAACTTGATGGTGTGTCGAATTCCACAGCTCGTAAGGTGAGTACACCAGTCAGATAGGTGCACAGGCTGACTGTCATGTCGCGGACAGAGTTGTGCTGTACGATTGACAGCTGCGGTTACCCCAGCGAAGCCTGCGTTGCAGAGTTCGTACAAACCCCCGCGTGCAGTTCCGGAAGACGCTCTCGGAAGTCAACACTCTACGTTCTCATTACCGGTATCTACAACCAATACATCACCACGCTCAAAGGTCTGAAGTTATACAATATTCCCCATCTCATACGCTCTGAAACATTTCTGACAATACACGCTGCAGGTGACGTCATATCTGGCTCAATACCGCCCAGTGGAGCAGCACAACTATATCACGGTGTGACCATCAGCTATTTCTGACATACGCACGGCTACCCTGGAACATCTTCTCGCTGGCGTTTACATACGCATCGCGACTTCCTCGAGTTTCAAGGTCACTCCTTTCGCATCAAACTGTCGCTTATGTCGGGGCGCGAACGTGCAGATGACCGTCCGACGCGCTGAGGGTGGTGTGTTTGGCAGAAGTCGAAGTGGAGAAGCGGTCAAGAATGCCTGTGCATGGAAGCTACGGGCACGACGCGGACGCCGCAGCAACCCTGTTAGCCATTCCGTCTGGCAGAAACTTCCCTGTGTATCAGGGTGCGCGTCTAGGTATGTACTAGCAGTACCGTCGAGCGCGAAATAATAGGGCTCATGACGAGGAAGTGCGCCTACAGCTCAGCTGGACGTGGGAGAAGAGAAGAAAGTGTCCGTAGTTCCGTAGGTCACAGCGACAGTGAGAGTGTCTCCACTTTTGCTGCTCGCATCACCACACACTTGACCACCCCGTATTAGATAATCTGTGCCGGAGACAGCGAGCGGCATGTAGGTTCCGAGCAGCAACATTTTGGGGCTGTTTCTGTCGACTTCGGCGCGGATGCGAGAACGACACGTTCAGACTGGTGTGTCGCCTTCTCCCAATTGTCCTCGACTGCTTTCGCGATGCCGTTGCTAGCGCATCATCGGCAGTGAATCACATATCGCTCACATGCATTCGTATGTTGCCTACGAGTGGCACTAGCAAGCGTCCTCTAATGATGTGCCACTAACGAACGCGCGGAAGAGCGATCGATCATCCACTCTGATCATAGGCAGGGCAAATCAAGTGCGTGTACATCGGAACATGTTGTAATAGAAGAAGGTCGCGCGGTACGGTACCCGCGCCGGTGGCCCGCTGCTACCGCGTGGGATTACATATATAGCAACGTAAGATACCTTAGTTGTGACTGCACTGGCTGAATTGACTATCAGCTTTCGAATAGTGAGTCCCAGCGATTTCGAACGAGCCTCGACAAGCGTCCCTCTTCTCCATAGGTGGTGCGGTAAGGTGTAGCCTCCAACATAACGCCCTTCGCATATTGGCCTCATGGCATCTCGGATACTAGGGACACATGATGGTGACGGTACGGCATTCTATTGTTCGTTTGTTGACTGGTTCCTCAAGTCCGGATCTCTATTCTTCAGTAATCTTGCACCGTGTAGTTCCCTCCACATGGTGCGGGGGCCTCAATGGACTGTGAACTGCGGCTTCAGCTCCATACTGGAAGCCGCACGGACGCAGCCACAGGCTGAGGTGGCCAGAGGTAGTATGGGCACATACTACCTTGGTGCTACGGTCACTGCGATCTTGTTTCTCCTACACTCAGGCTGTGTCGCCTTCGTTCCCACTCTGATCTCCTTTGATACCCCCTTGGTCGCTCATATTCACACGGTTGTTGACTGCTTCTCTACATTCAGCAGGCCAGGCCCTTCTTCGATGCGGTGACCCACCACGACGGGGATGGCTGGACATAAGGGGGATGCAGAGGCTGTCATATGCAACCGCCTGTCGCAGAGATATAAGAGGTGAGCGGCGCCGCCGCATCTCCCGCAAGCGATTCATATCTACCATCTTATACTCTCGCTGTACGTCGAGTAAGGCACCCCGCACTATTCAGCATGGTGCGTATCCCTCCGTATTTAAATCAAGCTATGCATTGTTGATGCATGTTTGCATCCATTAGCCAACGTTCCGGGTTGTGGCCAATCCCGAAGTTCGTCGTCGAAGCTTTGATGGATCGTATCTGCGGACAAAGGAACTGACAGCTAGCTAGACATGGGCGGCATTCACAAAGATGTGTGAAGAAAAACAGGATCACTTCCTGTTCCTTCCCAAGCCAGTGGACGGGGGTGTGCAGTGGATTCGCTCTCTCAACGGCGGGCCAATGCAACCCTGCAACGTCGGTATCCCCGTCGATGAGCTGACGAAGATGGCGAACAAAGCCCCGACACCCGGGACGAGCAAGGCGACGGGACCCAAGCTGCACGGGACCATATCGTTGTCGCTGCTGGATCGCATCCCCGTCGAGATCTTCGACCACATCATCGACCACATACCCTACTCTCATCTCCCCGTCGCGGCGCTAGTCGCCCGATCCTGGTACGCGAGTGTAGTGCACAACCTGTACCGCATAGTCGAGATTGACTCTCGCGAAGAGTTCAACTCGTTGGCCATGCAGCTGCACCAGTCAGCCCGCGTCCAGCGCTGGGCGGCGAGCACGGAGGAGCTCGTCATCGGGCGGCCCTTGTCAAAGGCCCATACGGGGCCTACTGCGTACCTCGACGTGATCCCTGCCGTTTTGTCTGGCTGGCTTCCATCCCTGCGTAAGTTGACCATCCAGTCGGAACTTCGCTCTCGGATGCAACCTGTCTTCTATGTCGTCCTCCAGCAGTTCCAGCAGCTCGTATCGCTTCGCTTGACGGATGCCGAGCTTGATAGCACTATGTCGCTTGTACGAGTTATCCGCTGCTTTCCCCTCCTGAAGTTCCTCGCCCTCTCCCACCTCCAGATTGCCGATAAGGAGCCTCCAGCGCAATCCAGAGCTCCTTATTGTGATGCCATCCGGCTGAAGAGTCTCACACTCGAGTTTGTGGAGGGGAAGAGTCTGGAGAAGATAGTAGACATGCTCGTGTCCTCTGAAATGTGCACCCAACTCGAGCGGTTCACCGTGGCTCTCAAGGGTGTCATCAGGGAGCCGTTGCAAAAACCCACCAGCCCTGAACTGGAGGGTGGACAGATCGAAAGGATCCTCAAGGAAAGCGGGCCCGCTTTGAAATCCTTCCGCGAGCAAAACGACCCTGCTTACGGACTGGGTAAGTACTATGTTTTCTCGGTGTCGTTGCCGATGCCCGCTGACGCACCAACCTGCAGGGTTCCCTCATCTTTCCTTGGAGAACAACACGGACTTGCGATACCTCAATCTGCAGATATACGTCAGCCTCGACGTCGACGTCGTGCCGCCAGATATCTACCCCGAGATCCGTGAGAAGCTCGCGCAGACGCGTGTGGGGCTGCACATCCCCGCGCAGTTCGGGCTTGCGCAGACGTGGGCGCGAGGCGCGCAGGAGCTGGGCGCGGAGCTCATGGCGGTGCGGAGCGCCGCGCTCGAGCACCTCGTCGTCCACGTCAACCTCACGCTCTTCGACCTCTACCTCAAGCAGGATGTGCGCGCGTGCATGGACATGATCGCGAACAGGATGCACGCGAAGCCGCGCCCGCACGACGCCATGCGCCGGCGATGCTTTGACCGCCTGCGCCGCGTCGACGTCGTCCTCGACATGAGGCACGACCAGCTGTCCCACGACTTGTGCGCGAAATATACGCCGACATCTGTCGACCCCGTGGTGCGAGAGCTCTTCAAGCCGTGGTGCGAGCGTGGTATTGTCAAGCTCTCGAAGATTTTCCTGTTGAATGAGTAGGTGGCTTACCTTCGAGCGGACCCACGTTACGAACACGTTCTTTTGGCGCCCTGCCCATTCATCCACACATGTCCTTGTCCCCGCCGGATGGCCTGGTCGCCACACGGTACCCTTGTTAATCTGGAGTCGTCCCCCATAGTAACAACGTTACGAGTCGCACTGGTCTTTTCCTTCCCAGACGAATGACATAGCCATGTATCGAGTATCACGTTGAAACACGCATGCATACCTATTATAGGGCAAGAACATCGCTCACTTCGTACTTCAGGGTCGCTCATAGTTTGCGCCTGGCTTCCGAGACCCAGGACGTCAGATACGGGTCTGAACTGATATTGAGCCGGACGGTGTTGCCACAGCTTCAGCCTTCAGGGCACGAGAGGATACTACCGCGCCCGAGTATAGGAGTCAGGATGGATGCGGCGACAGCTCTCCTCCACCTACCGGCATGCCCAGGCACGACGGATCATCAGCCAGCTTGAGGTTCTCCGCACCACTGATGATGTCGTCTAGCGACGCGGGCAGCTCGCATGTCAGGCAGCCATTTGAGCTGCAGTATGGTGTACGCACGTCAGCGTTATATGTACTACTAGTAGGGCATGGAGCCCACGGGCTCACCAAGTCCTCGAGCCTGTGCTTGCGCCCCAGGGGTCCGAACACCACCACAAAAACAAGACAAGACGGAGAGATTCGTTGAGCGCACTTCAGTCCCCAACGGCCTAGTACCAGCTTCAAGTTGAATCCGACCTCGCAGTAATCCTGGCCCGCCATACGGACCCTGTGGGCAGTGCTTGACTTTGACTTGACCATCGACACACTTTTGCACGTCGTACTGTATATGCACACGTCTGTCAGCCGGACCCAAGTAAGTGAGCTTGCTCCAAGCGAGGACGCCCACCATGACCGGCGGCGCGCAATGTATATGCGCACGAGGCGCATCATCCATTCAAGTGACGGGCGGGCCTGTCTGTAATGCATCCCATCCTCGCGCCTCATGCTGCGCGTTGCTTTACACAGCAAGAAGATTCCCAACCTTAAGCTTGCCCGGCGTATGTACCGTCAAAACAGGTACGCCTTCTTGAAACAGATCCACCCGAAGGCTGCCACCGGGTGATTCTCGTGCGGCGGCTGTTCGTCATTGAGTGATCATCTGGAGCACAGCAGCTACAGCAGCACCGTCAGCCCATAGCTACCAGGCACTGCGTCCTATAACTGACTTATCTTTGGTCCTCCGTCAGGCTGGCCACCCCTTCGACAGGCAAGTGTCCTCCGAGTCCTCGCTACTGTGTGGTGCCTTGCGACGGGCGTCGATGGCGGTCCATGCCAGGCCGAAGGGAGGGTTTCCGGTTGCAGCTGGAGATCGTCCATGGGCTCGGACGGGTGCACGGGGATATCGCGAATGGCTACTCAGCCAGGCTTCCCGATCGATCATCGAAGGCGGGGATGACGGAGGCCCTGACATTTTGACCGCGCTCTCCACCGAACTTGAAGTCAGCCACCGCCACACGCACGCGGCGCGTCCACAGCGCAGTAGTTCCACTGTTCAGTCAACGACTCCTCATCGTCATCCCACAGCCCGTTCGATACGCACCTGAGGCTGCGCGCATCTGCATCAGTCCACGGAGGCAGCGGGTGAAAGTGATGCACCGCTCCGCCTCATCAGTTCGAATTGGTCTATTCATATACTTGAAGTCTACAAATAGCTCAGGCGACGACGCACGTTGGATACCGGCGACTCGCGAACGGGTTTGAGGCGCAGACAGTCGAGGTGAGACTGCGGGTTTCCTGCTCAACGGTGTCCGGAGCTTCAGCTTCAGCCTTCAGTACATCATGGTGGTTAAGCATGTGCAGGACACTGGCGAGCGCAGGTTTGAGATTGCATGTAGCAACTGACCGCCGCATCTCTTCCTCATACCACCACCATGTCCGACAAGCGCCCACCCTCTCACGACCCATTCTCCCCCGACAGCTACGATGAGGAGCCCCCTGCCCATACCAGTTCCTCGACCTCTCGACCGGGGTCGAATACTGCTGCAGCGGCAGGCAGCATTCGATCCGCGGACTACCACGTCCCCCGCAAGGAGGACAAGAAAGTGCCCAAAGCGCAGGGCATCGAACGCACAGCCTCCGGGCGTG
>KE504271.1:45091-63153 GCA_000344655.2 Fomitopsis schrenkii | reverse complement strand
GGAACACCGGGTTACCGGTAATATCACATGCCAAAGGAGCGGAGGTCCGAAGGGACCGGAGGTCCGACTAAGTCCGGAAGTCCGAAGTGAGTCCGTAATCTAATCTACTGAGATCAGGACGAGAGATAACGAGTCCTGTAGATAAGATAAGAGCGAAAAAGGAAAGTAGGCGTACAGTACGGTACGTAGCGTTGCAGAACACAATTAGTCCATATCAGGCAAGCCTGATTAGATAACGCCTGAAATGGTAGAAGTTCAACAGCACCAATATCGAAATGATATTCTGTTCTCCTCTCCCTATCCACTGTGACTTGCCATCGTCTCCAAGGATCCAGTTGGAACATGAAACCGGTCTGGCATCAGTCATTGATGGCCCGGGTGAAGCTGAACACAATGCGGTCACCTCTGACTTGGAGGATGAGGGCAGCTATGAGCATGAGGAGCAGATGAGTGAGGCAGATGAAGAAGAAGACAAGGAGCCTTGGAATATCTCACATTTCACTCCTCCAACACTTGCCGAAGCACGAGCTGCCCTTCGAGACATTGAGATGATGTTGAAGCCGCCACGGAAGACAGGACGTCGTTACAAAGACCCGAGGCTGACAAGATTCTTGCAGACACGTCTGGAGTTTATGTGAACCTTCCTCTCATTCTTCGTCGACACAAGATCACCTGTACACAGCTTACAATGCCGTCAGCATTCACCTTGGACAGCCGCATCAATTCTTGCCGCAAGGGCAGCACTACGTGGACCGTGGTTTGCACGTCGGCTTCGATCCTGGACGCGCAGCTTCATCCAGGACCGCACAGACCTGCCCGTGAACCAGTTTGGCACCTGGAACACAAGCCGTATCCATGACGAGGACTTCTCCACCGAGATTCAGCTCCACCTCCAGGGTATTGGGAAGTACGTGAAAGCGATGGACATCGTGTACTACCTAGACCAAGCCAATGTCAAACAACGTCTCGGGTTGGCACGAACTGTCTCACATGCCACAGCAAAGCGGTGGATGAAGGTCTTGGGATATCGATGGACGAAAACGCCACGTGGTCAGTACATCGACGGGCATGAGCGCGATGATGTTGTAGCATACCGGCAGATGACATTCCTCCCACGTATGGCTGCACTCGAGACGAGAACCCTTACCTGGTCGAAGGAGGGCGAAGAAGAATTTGGTCCCCGCACGCACCCTGCCGATGTCTTGATGTGGAGGCAAGATGAGACGGTGTTCCAAGCACACGATCGCCGCAAGCAGCGCTGGGTGCATCAGTCGGAGACTGCCACCCCCGAACAGAAAGGCGAGGGAGCATCATTGATGGTCTCCGACTTCATCTCTGCAGATCATGGCTGGCTACGCTCACCAGATGGCACAGAACATGCCCGCGAACTTTTCAGACCAGGAGTAGGGAGGGACGGATACTGGTCAAGCAGTCACTTCGTCCAGCACATGGAGCGTGCGATCACTATCGCACAGAAACACTGGCCTGACAAGAAGCACGTTTTTGTCGTTGATAATGTGAATACGCACCTTAAACGGCCAGATGGATCGCTCTCCGCACTCAGGATGCCGATGAAAGTCCCGAAAGCAGAGAGAAACTGGTTTGTTGAGGTTGCTGTGACGAACGAGCAGGGACACCCTATGTTCGGCACTGATCGGAAGCCGATGAAGAAGAAGATCAGAATGACTCACGGGTGGTTTAGAAGCATCACCGGAGTAACCTATGAGCAGGATCTCTATTTTGGCGAGGGCGATCTGCGCGGGCCAGCGCATGTGTTCAAAGGCATGGCTTATATTCTCGAGGAGCGCGGTTTTGTGAATGCTCACCGCATGCGCGCCCAATGTGCGAAGAAGTTCAAAGACTGCCCTCCAGGTATTTCCAACTGCTGCTGCCGACGAACACTCTACAATCAGCCTGACTTCGCAAACGTCAAGTCTGAGCTCGAGATCATGTGTGATCGACGGGGAGTTGAGCTTGTGGTGCTACCAAAGTTCCATCCGGAACTGAACCTCATTGAACAAGTCTGGGGGAACGCAAAGCGGACGTACCGAATGTCTCCCCCTTCCTCAAGCGAGGCAGACCTCGAACGAAATTGCCTGTCGTCGCTCGAGGCTGTGCAGTTGAAGACTATCCGACGCTACTCAAACCGCGCCTTACGGTTCGAAGATGCATATCGCATCGGGCTCAATGGCATGGAAGCAGCATGGGTCAATAAACAGTACCACGGGCACCGCGTTATCCCAGAGGGCATCCTACGGCAGCTTGACTTCCCTAGAGCCTTGCACAATTAGATTTCAGGATCATTGTTCGTCACAGTCTAGTCAATGTATGCTCATTCGTTCTCTATCGTTCCGTCCAATTTTCTTGTGTATACTTTGGAGTGTATCTACAGTGTATCTACATGAAACCCTAGCTGGAGTGCGTTCGAGGCAGCCAATGCTGCACGGCGACCTATGCGTTGAACAGTGCCCACAACCCCTTCGGAGAAAATAAGCGCCAGATAGGTCTTGGTGACAGGGGGTTAGCCGTCGTAGTAACGATTCGTCACACTGTGTCACGCCTGGATGATCGTGCACGAGCCCTATCTTAGCTCTGACAGAAAACATCGAGCTGCAGCGCGCTTTTTGGATCTTAAATTCTTCCTGTTTCTGTTTCTCAGACACTTACCTGGCGCCAGCTGTGAGCTGCTTGAACAGCACGGGAAGGTATGCACTGGCAGTTCTTCACCCGATCACCGGCTGCCATCCACAGACATTGACAAGACTCGTATTGAAAAGGTCTTCTAGACCTGTTCGCAGAGTTCATGAATCTATGAAAAACCATCGAAAGCCCTCTGGCTAGGCTTGCCGGCACCTTGCTCGTCTTCCATGGATCGGTTCGTAGATACTATGTCACCGGGGCTACTAGTAGGGAACGTTTACCTGCACTGACACTCCCAGAAAGCTTCTCCTACATAGATATGCCTCGGGACCTATCCAAAGATACTCGTGGGACGAAGCCAGCTCTTGGACTTCTTTCCCCTGCCCTCTGACTAAGTGCTCTCTTGCAGACGCCATCCCGAAGCAAGGTCGTCAGCAAGTTTATATGTGCGTAACTCTGTCATGCTGCGCTCTTATCTTGCTCTCAACTCCAGTATCTCTCGCGGATCCTCACCCCCTGGCGACACTCTACCATTGTCATGCGAACGTACCTAGTTGTAGGAGCGAGCAGAGGCATAGGCCTCGGTCTCGTCGCAGAGCTTGTACGCTCAGATTAGATGCTATCGTACGCTCTCAAGTCTGACCGCCTGACTTACAGCTCAAAGATCCGACGACGCACGTCCTCGCGACAGCGCGTGTCCTTTCCCGCTCTAACGGGCTGCAAGAGCTCGCGACAACATACCCTTCCCGCCTGGCCATCCTTGAGTGCGACGCCACGGATGCAGTCAGCGTCGAGCGCGCGGCCTCCGACGCGGCCGCGCTGCTCCCAAATGACCAAGGCCTCGACTGCCTGATCCACAATGCGGGAATATCGCAAGCTCCCTTCTTTGATTTCGAGCATATGTACGTGGCCACATATTGCGCCTCTTGTGAACACGATTTCCCTACTTCAAGTGCGAGACAGAGACATCGCGACCTTCCAGCATGAGCTCACCACGAACACCGTCGGACCGCTGATCGTCGCGCGCGCTTTCCTACCGCTCCTCCGGATCAGCGCACACAAGCATAGCTCTGCGTCCCAGTCGGAGACGAAGCTCGTGTTCGTATCCTCAAACCTCGGTTCGCTGGACGAAGCACCGGAATGGGTCGGCCTCTGCGATATCTACTCCGTGACGAAGGCCGGACTGGGCATGTACGTTTCTCTGCCGCTCGACCGAAGTGGTGTGCATGACGGCTTGTGACACCGTTCGTACAGGCTGGCCCGCAAGTGGGGCGCTTCCCTGAAAGCCGAAGGCATCTGCACTGTGCTGCTTCACCCAGGTATGCCGTCTAGGTCTATGAGATGTATCGCCTGTGACCCACATTTCGACACCAGGTTATGTTGCCACGGACATGGCGACCAACATTACCGAATGGGTGAAGGAGAACCAGCCGCATGTCCCGAAGATAAGCGTGGAGGAGTGTGCAACGCTCTGTCTCGGGGTAATTCACAAAGCGCGGATCGAGGACGCAGTCTCATTCTATGCGAATGACGGCTCTACTATACCTTGGTAGCCATATCGACCTTCCTTCGTACCATGCTGGTAGTGTGGGTTGACGACATGCTCAGGTTTAGTTGATGGTTGTGCAACCCCGGTGGAATGCCTCTCCCCCGGCAGGGAACAACATGACAGTGCTCGACGGCGTACTAGTATTGTTGCACGTGTGCCCTCTGATTGGTGGTTCCCCAAAGGATAACCCTCGGCTCCTTTCTTTCTCCTACAAACGTTTCTCTGACCGCTGATGAATATAATCCGAGTAGTGGGTGAAGCCTCCCCATACTAGTATCGCAGGCTCGACGTCCAATAAGATATCACCCTCGCTACTAGTACTTGAACAGCACGACCAGCTGCAAAGCTTTCTAATCAATCACAATCACCGGCTGCTATCAATAGACGCTAACAAGACTCGTATCGCAACTCCCTTCCAACTCGTGTGGTCCTGCTACGGGCATCCTCTAACTATACGCGCGGGCTCAAGCGCGAGCGCTCAGGCTCGGCGCTCACCTGTGCCTTCCATCGATCGGTCATCAACAGTACGCCACAGGGGCCGGGGAATCTAACCTGCACTGAAACCTAGTGAGCGCTGTCACGTCGTTACGCCGTGACTAAATGGATCCCCTCCTCCTCCTCCTCCTCCTCCTCCTCCAGACCACTCCCCAAAAAATGTAGCCACCGGATTCCTTTCTCGGGTAATCTTCGTGAGACAACCTCCCTTGCTCTCTGAATAAGCGCTCGCTCGCAGACAAGCTCAAGGTCATATGTGCGCAAACCTGACATGCTGCTTTCAGATCGTATATACCCCGCCACTCCCATGAAAACGTACCTGGTCGTAGGGGCGAGCAGAGGCATAGGACTTGGTCTCGTCGCAGAGCTCGTACGTTCAAATTGAACACCACTGTATACTCCTCAAATAGGCTGATTGCCTGACTCCATTCAGCTCAAAGATCCGACGACGCACGTCCTCGCCACGGCGCGCGTCCCCGCCCGCTCCACTGGGCTGCAAGAGCTCATAGCAACATACCCTTCCCGCGTCACCGATGCAGCCAGTGTCGAGCGCGCCGCCTCCGATGCGGCCACGCTGCTCCCGGATGGACAGGGCCTCAACTGCCTGCTCCACAATGCGGCTATATCGCACGCTCCCTATGCACCATTCGAGCATATGTACGTGGCCATGCATCGCACCTTTTGTGAGGCTGGTCTCCCTAATGCTAGACAGAGACATCGCGACCTTCCAGCAGATGCTCACCACGAACACCGTCGCTGATCGTCGCGCGCGCATTCCTACCGCTCCTCCGGATAAGCGCACAGAAGCAAAGCTCTGTGTCTGAGTCGCAGGCGAAGCTCGTGTTCGTGTCCTCAGTCCTCGGCTCGTTGGAGCACTCGCCCACATGGGTCGGCCTTGGAGACATGTACTCCGTGACGAAGGCCGGACTGGGCATGTAAGTCTCTCTCCATCAGTCGACCGAAGTGATGATGTGCATGATCACTTGCGATCCTCTCCGAGCAGGCTGGCTCGCAAGTGGGGCACTTCCCTGAAAGCCGAGGGCATCTGCACCATGGTGCTTCACCCAGGTATGCCGTCCAATTGATGAGGTGTACTGCTGTCACCCACAGTTTAACGCTAGCTTATGTCAGCACAGACATGGGGAGCAGCGTCGCCAAGTGGATGAAGGATAACGCGCCGCATATAGCGAGTATGAGCGTAAGAGAGTCCGCAGTGCTCTGTCTCGGGGTTATCCACAAAGCTCGGATCGGGGACGCAGTCTCCTTCTATGCGAGCGACGGCTCTACCATCCCTTGGTAGCTGCATGATGTCGATGTGTCTGTCGGTTTGTTACCAAGCATAATCGAGCCACCAACCCCAGGCTTGTTGGAAGGCTAGTATCATCAGTTGGCACCGTGTCCAAGAGCACGCCTCCGCCTATTCTGGGTTCAATGCCTTCAGATGGATGCATGTACCCCTGCATTACAGTGGCCACCGTCAAGATACTGCTCCTCAATGTGGAACTCTCCGTGACAAGCAGAGGTCTTGCTACTGACCAGGAAAATCCGCAGCGGGAGGCTGGCATGAGCAGCACTCTTGGCATCAATCGGAGGTCAGTTTCACATGTTCGTCCCCTAGCTCGGTATGGTTGAGCGCGCCCGGGCTCGGGTGCGAAGTGACATACCTTTCCACAGCATCTGAGAAGGTGGCGAACTCAACAGCAACCCCGAGGAACCTGTGGAGCTGTTCGGTAGGCGGAGACGCCGTAGTCGTCCTGAGTCCGTAGACTCAAAGTAGGCGGTCTCGAGAATTGAAAGAGGGATCACAGAGAACAAGTGATCTCTACCCTATCATCGTGGACCCTAAGTCAGGCTCAACGACTCGGTCAAGCACTACGGGCTATGCCAGAGGGCAGATAGCACTGCATGGCAGCGGGTGTCGTTGCGCCCTTCAACAGGTGGCATGCTGTATTCTTGGAAGAGAGGCATTGGAATCTGAAGTCTGAAAGACTGTCCACGAAGATGAACGGTATAGACAAACAAATTTGCTGTGTTCACAGCGAGCAAAACAAATCGAGCGGACGAAATCGTGCTCACTGTCCGTATGTCATAGTTAGGAGGAGGCCAACAGCAGCTTCTCTCGCTCGGACTTGGAGTCAACAATGCAACCCATGGGAGGCGAGTTTCAGCATGACAAAGACTTGGTACCGCTCGCTGTCGAACACATTTCCAACAGCGCTGGGCGCTGACCCACGGATCCCAAGGCCCTGAATGTCTCATCGTCGTATTTGCAAACCTCGGGTCCGCGTGGATCGTGGGGGTATATTGAATAACACTCATCCGCTGTTCATGACATTCGCTGCCCGAAGGCCTATCGTATATGGTCCACGCCTGTCCAGCCTTGGTTGGGTCTACGACTTGCGCGTCAGTGTAACCATGGATGAGTGGTTGGACAGCATACCGGCCACAGTAGTCCTCCGGAGGGGTGCGCGACAAGGGCAAAGGTCGTCGTACGGTTGTGATGCGTCCACTAGGCTCATAGCTATAGACTAGGGTTTTGATACAATGGTAATGTCGGTATACTCTTTGTTCGCCTTCCACGCGCTGTCTGCAAATGGCGCGCTTCTTCCCTAGTCGCGTTTGTAACAGTGGGTGCCTGAGGGTCGTGGTAGCGAGAGAAGACAATTAATGTCAGCGTGGCCGGTAGAATGTTGGATTGACGCACTGGCGTAGATCGAATGATATTTGACGTGCGCGATCCTTTTTTGGATATTGTATCTCCTAGTGCTGCGTCCGAGTCTGTCATCATAGCTTCTCGCCTGCGAACCGACTAGTGATTATGGCCGGATTGGGAATTATCCGCGGACTTGCATCCCGGGCAGTACCTGGACGATGATGGAAGCCGCAAAGGAGAGGCGTAGTGCATCTCAATATAATTCAGAGAGTATGCGACGATGAGTCCAATAACTCACGTGAAGTCACTGGAGTGAGACACAGTATCACGGTCTAGTTGTGCGACCGATTTCAGGTGTTCGCATACGCCAGTCAAGGTATTTCTCAGCCCCTTGATGCTGTGCGGTACCGCGACCGTGACATGACTTGACCACTTTGCCTCCTTGCCCGGGCGCGTGATGGCATCGACGTCGGCTCGCTATGGCACAGTGCACGCTGCTCGGGCCAATGTCCGGTTTCGTTTGTGGCGTATCCGAAGGGCGCATCAGCACACATCTCGCTGCGAATACTATATAATCCACGCGCCCTTCATGGAATAGTCCAGAGTCGACCGGCGGACTTCTCTCGTGAGTATACAGCCTCTTGCGTACGAGCCTGTTCAACCTGGACTGACGATGGGCTGTGTACGGCAGTGGTAGCACGCAAGGAATACAGCAGACTATATCTCGCCATTAACGATGTTCTCCGCTGATACCCTCGCGTCCACCAGCCGCATGCTCTTCGTCGCGGTGATGCCGTTCGCTCCAGTCCCGGGGACGCTGTTGGGCACGACCTCGTCAGCACACGGCCCCATCATCGACCACCGACGCGTGAGCGCATACGAGGCAGTCCGTGCCGTCGACGAGGAAGAGTTCGAGCTCCTTTCCATGCCCCGGGCATCTCAGGAGTCTAGCTATCGTGCGTATTGCCCCTTTCCTGTGATATACCATAGCCTGAACCCGCTACAGCTATGAGTCGGATGGCTCGCAGCAGCACGTTGCGGCAGCGGAAGGGCCGCGTCGAGATCTTCGATGAAGCACCCTTCATGTCTGGATCCTACTCGACCACTGGGGGCAGACCGTCTGGCCTCGCCAGCACCGTCTCGCTGGCTAAACAGTCGGTCATCTCTCGTTCGAAGAACGTCCTTGGCGCCCTGCGTCGTCGTCCGTATCTGCGCATTTGAGCGGCCAGGACGCATCTGCAACACGTGTTCATAGGTTTCATAAGTGTAGGACTGCAGGATGCCGGGGAGGTCACAACCACGGACACGTACCTTACTTGTGCAACTTCTATAATCTTTGACTCTTTGATAGGTTGACGAAGAGACCGGGCCGTGCGCCCCCATCGTTCCTTAACTCGTATCTTGCACTACTCGCACGGGGCTGAGTCCTCATTCTGTACTATACCCCATTACCTTACTTGCTCAGTGGTCTCCTTCACGTCTTATCATGTACACAACAATGCCAATCATTAGATGATTTGAACATTCGAATATCCACATGATCATTGCCGGAATCGAATGTTTGACGGCTGGTAAACCTGAGACATGCATATGAGAGAAGCAAGGATGAGATGAGACAGACACGTTCAAAGTAAGTGTAGTTACCTACTGATGTCACCGAGCCGCGGCGGCGTGACCGAGCGCCAGACTGATATAAGCTCCGCTTGTGGCTGAGGTGGCGCACTGGGTACGAGTCGTCAGTACAGTTTCCTTGGACTCGAGTCTCAGGCTGGTCTCGAGCACCTAGCATAGTACTCGTTTCGTATCATCACCTTTCCATCTCAGATGATGCTACAGAAAGCACGCGTTTCTGATATTTGTGCAAAGGGGCCTGGGGAACTCTGTACCCCTCGCTCGAATATAGTAGTATAAGTCCGTGCCAGTGTCGAGCTAGTAGTACATACTCACTGCGAGGCAGCTTGCACGCGTTCTCGACTGCTCGTGCCAATAGGTATGGCGCGCCGCTTGCCACATATAAGGTAGGTGATCGCCGACAAGGATCGGGGCAAGTGAGTTGGAGGAAAGTCCAAGCAATTCCGAAGATGTAACTAAGGTGAGTAACGACGGTGGCTTTGACTCGGAACAATGTCTTTCGAAGGGTCCGTCAATGACTAGGGCAAGAAGAAAGAAACGGACATTGCTGAGAAGGGTTCAAGTTGTCCGTACTGCCTACCGTAGAATGGGAAGAGGGTAGGTGCCGGGCTACTCCAGGCTCAACGCCAACGCCCGCAATCCTGGTGAGACCCTAGCAAGCAAGACACCCAATCAGTCAGAGCTTTTCCAATGCAACGATAGCACACACCGTTCAGAAAGCCTGCTCGGTGGCAGGATTCTCAGCGATAATCTTCGTAAACGTCGCATGCACCTCTTGCAAGGTTTGGGTGAACATAGCGACCATGCTCGAGAACATCGAGCTCAAGTCTCTGGCAGCAAGCGGGGTAGTGCTGGTCACGGCGCCGTGGGCACCGTCGAGCACGCGGTCGACGCCGTCGAGGGCGCGCCCGCAGATGCTCAGGCTGCGCGAGAAGAGCTCGCGGATGCTCGGCGTGTGCTCCGCGCCGTCCGCCCTGCGTGCGACCTGAGTGCCGGACGGCGCCTGCCCCTTCACGGGGACGAGGATGTCCATGACGCCGTGGGCCAGGTCGAGGGTCCGGCCGGTGGTCCTGAGGACGTGCGAGTAGAGCTCGCTGATGCTCGGGGTGCTTGCCGAGGTTGGGCTGGAATCCGTGAGCGCTCTGGACTGCACAGACTGGGGCGGCGCAGGGATCGCGGTCGTCGTCGGCTCCGGAGGGGTAGAGACGGCGAACAACGGTGTGGGCTCGGCGTCGTCGGTAAAGACGTCGTCTACGACATCGTCGAAGAGTTCGACAACATCGCCGGCTATCTTTTCAAGCACTATAGCAATGCCATCTCCGTCTCTGGTGAGGCTCTGCGTCGCGGAGGCGGCGGAGGGCGCGCAGAGGGCGGTGAACGCAAACGAGAGGAAGGTGAGGTAGATGACGCGCATAGTTGCGATGGGGGGAAAGTCTGAGAAGGAACGTCAGCATTCGTGTGGAGAGTCTTCCGTGGCAGAAGGGATGTGACTTACAAAGGAGTGACTTTGCAAAGAGCAGGAGATTGTAAAGGAGTGGCAGTGGGAAGGCGAGTACAGTTCACCTTGCTGCCTCCAAGCCCGTTTTCCGGGCCTTTATATACGAGCTCATCCATGGTTGATGCATGGTCCATAGACACGATGTTGCGGGCGGGTCGTCACATTGGCATACGGAGGAGCGAGCGGAGGCGGTGGCGAGGGTACTAGTCTGCGATCCCGGGAACATATCTCATGGTAATGCATGTTTGGAGTTAGACTTATGTCGGTTATATCGGGGCTAGCTGACCTCAAACACGTTGGCGACGATGGCGTGTGCAGCGGGTTACTGGGTATCGTATGCAGACGCTGCGCATGCGTAGGCTCGTGCCCGCCTGGAATGTGCAGTTCAAGTTGCGGGACTGGGTTTTCGTTCGACCCCTGTATGGGTTACCCCCTCGCGGCTAGACAGTGAAGTCAATGCATCAGCACACGTTTGTGGGGACTGAACAAACCAACGGAACACTCACGAACCGCGTCACTTACGGTTTACGATGCTTGAGCTAGCTCATCGGTGCGCTACGATGACAGAGTACGACGATTGGTATGAAGATATCAACATATGCACGGAGCAGGAAGGGTGATCAACGTCTTCAACCTGTCGTCCTCTTCGGCCGCAGTCTTCAAAGTTCACGCCGCGCCAGCGATTCCTCCTCGACACGGTCGCGTGACCGTGTCGTGACGAAGGCTCCGGGCACCGCCGAGACACACGCCACAGCGATCAAGGCGTCCTCGCTCGACCCGCCCTCGCGACGGACAGACCTACTAATAAGTACGCCGAGGATGCACGCTACCCGCTCCCGCTCTTGCTCTGTCCGTCTCACTCATGCGGCCGTGGGCCCACGTACTGCTGGTTAAGATTCACGGTCACGGTGAGCCTATCCACCAGCATTTACATATAGGCGGTCTCATGATGATTCGGCTGCCATGATAGCGTTGCAGACCGACACGCGTGCGCCCTGCTGCACCCTCAGGCCTGCGTATCCCCCGCTGAGCGACGTAGCCTGTGACGTATTGCCCTGCATTGGATTACTTGCGCACCCAGGTGAATACAAGCAGTCCCCGCTCCTCCCCTGACCGTGACGACGTCAACAAGTCTCCCATCACTCCTCTTCGCGGCGTCCTGTCGGAGTATTACCCCCGGATGCGAGGGCACATTAGTACAAGGCGCACTGGGCCAAGTCTGGATGGAGCTCCGGGAACGTGGCGCAGCGGTCCTCGTCTTTCCCGCCGAGCTTCCCTAGTATTTCTTACGCCACACCTGACGCAGATCCAAGCTTCCCTTCCTCCATGGCGAGCCAGTGGGACATAGCACCTCCTCCCCACTCCACCGCGCAGCGACTGGACTTCGAGCGGGGAACGATGGAAGGACGGCCCCGGGGCCGCGCTGTCGCCGACGCCTGCCACGGCTGTACGCGACCTCACGCTTCCACGGCGCTTCTGCTTCTCCCGGCTATCCGTATGCGATGGGCCCATGGGTGGGTGGGACGTCCGCTTCGCAGACGCAGACGCACCTCTCTCGACTCGAATTTGCAAGTGCCCATCGTGCTGATGGCTGGCGCCCCGCTTTGGGGGCACACGGGGCAAAACGGGGTCGCGGTGCCTGCCTCGGCCTGTGCCTGCGTCGTTGGAGGCATGGAACCAACCGCTTCGTCGAGGGAGGCGGGCGCGTCCGTGGGAGTATAAGAAGCGCGGCATGGGCGAGTGGGGGAACGGCCCTGGTACAACCTCCCTAACGGCGCGCAGGCTGTACTACGGGCGGCCGGAGACTCGCTCGCCCAGGTTTAGCCTCTGCTTCTGCCAGTGTGGTGTAGGTGCAGGTGGAGAGATCCGCTACTGCGCGAGGACGCCGCAGACGACATACATACACGGTGCGTGCGTCGTATTAGTACGGGGCTCTCTCATAGATGTGAGCCCGGCGCGTCGCTGACTCTCTCGTCCCCTCCCCGCCAGGCCAGGCACGACTGGGCTCCGCACGACCCGCGACGGGCTCCCGAACGCACGCGCACGAGAATATGTCCCTCATCTTCAACGCGAGCACGACGCGCGCGCTCCTCTCCGCCGTCGCGCCCTTCGCGCCCCTCCCCGGGGGCTACCTCACCTTCCCCGTCGTCGACGCCGAACCCGCCGCGCGCGGGCCCCTCGACCCCTTCGCCCCGCCCCCGCCACTGCACGCCGCCCCCGAGCACGACGAGATCGAGCTGCACCCGCTCCTCCAGACTATAAATAGAACTGCGCGCGCGCAGGGGTGGTCCGAGGGTACGGCGCTCCCTCTCTGATTGCTGCGATCGTCCGCGATGGCTCACGATCTGCCGAATGTGTTTAGTGGGCGGGTCCGTGGACGACAGCGCGGCGCCGCTCTCGCTCGGCGCCGCCGCGATGAGCACCACCACTGGCTTTGCGCCCCGCCCGCGCGCGGAGTCCGCCGTGCGCTCCCGCACGCGACTGTTCACCGCGCGGCTCGTGGCGCTCTCCCGCGGCACTCCGCAGACTCCCGCTGTCGCCGAGGAGGGCAGCCAGCTGCTCGATGGCGTGAAGGCGGTGCGGGCGTCGTTCGCGTCGCGGACGCGCCGCGCGTTCAATAGCGTGTTCGGCCCTGCGCTGGGCGTGCCGAGCAGGGGCGACTACGTCCGGCTGCGGGGGCGCAATTGATGCGGGGAGTGTGTGGTAGGCGGGGCTACGAAAATGGGGGCGCGAGTGCCCCTTCCCCCGGCGCGCGTATTGCCTGCGCATCGAAGTTGACGGTGCCGGGCGCGGCGCCACTAGTCGCGTTTGACGGGTCCACTCTGTCGTGTCCGTGGACAAGAATGTATCGATAATTCTGCTGCTTTTGGTGTTCGTTTTTCTGGTGTTCGTTTTTCTTCGCACACGAGAAGGTGTCGAGGACATGACTCGACACGGTCACCATCACCATCGCTTCGACGGACGAAGTAGGCTTGTGAATAGAGTAATGCATTGTATACTAGTACGCGCCATTCTCGAAGGTCATTGGCTGCGCAGAACGAGGGTACGCCTCATAGATCGTTGGCCTTCAGAGTCTGTGCACTGATTCATACAGCTTCTGACGCGAACTTGTGTAGGGTTGCCGAGATGCCCGGCGTTCAAGCGACCATTTTATTTTCATTCTTAAGTGTACCTGATTAGGCTGCGTATTCGGCGCTGAAGCCTATCACGCTGGTGTCTCAGTCTTCTGGAAACGCTGGCTGGACAAGGATTGACAATGACAGCCCCGATTTCGTGCAGGTACTGGCAGGCCGTTGACACTTGCTGGGTTCTCGGGGGTCCTGTCAGGCTCTCTGGACGTTCTTCGGCGAGAGGCTAATGGGAGGGAATCCGAAGTCGTCAGGGCGCGGATCCTCATCAAGAGCTCCGTATGTGGCGGCGGGAGCTTATAGCAAAAGTAAGCCCCTTTGCGGAACTCACGTCTGGAGAGAAGCGCTGACTGGCGCAGTGACAGATCGCGTTCTTCGTCATATGTCATGTAAGCTATGGCCTCCCTGACAAGGCGACGAACCAGCGAGCGCTGGACACATACTACTTTCGCGGTTTCCACTCGTCAGCTCGGCGCCCTATACGCTAAATGCGTTCGGGAGATCCTCTTCTTGACTCGGGATCCTGGACACGCAGATGGTACGCTTCATTAACATTGCCACCGCGATATTATTTGGCTCACGGTGGGCATGCCACCTTGCCTCCATGCCAGCGCCGCGGTCCCATGTTCCGCGCGTCGTTTCCGTCCCGGTTCGGTTGTTCTATGGAGCGGGCCACTAAGTCGCCGCTACTTGTGTACAGTGGCCAAATTGGTCACCGAGCGCTGGGTGAGCCCTAGCTTAAGGTTAGTAGCCATAAAAGGGTATTGAGCGCCCATGACTCAGCAAATCGGGCATCTGGATCTCTTATGGAGACGGTTCCCCGGCGTCTGAAGGTCCCTAGGTGGTCCACTGGGAACGGCACTGGGGCGCCTACACTGCCGGATATAGCAGGTCCTTCCGCATTGGGACCAGTACACGTGATGTGGCCAAATCGTGAAAACCCAACTTCGTCAGTTTTGAGTTTTAGACAGATCGGTTTAGTAGATTTACTCCTAGTCCTAAAAGGAGCATTTCTACAAGAGCGATAAGAAATTGGGCGAAAATTGGAGGCTCCCGAAGCCTTGTCACAAAGTAGCGGTGTCTTAGTGGCCCGCTCCATAGACGACATTCGCATCTGACAGCAGTACAACCTCCGACGTGCCACACGAAGTTGGAGGTGGCGTTCACCATCGCGAGCCGTGGCGTGTCTGTATGCGGTGGGGGCATGGACAGACTGAGGGGCGGGACGCTGACGTCACCTTGCTACTCGCCTCATGGATCGCCACTCGCGTCGTGCAACTCGAATTTGCCGTGCACTTACTGTGTTCGGCTCGCGGGTGCGCGTCACTGGGACATGCGCTCCCCGACGCGGGGGCGCTGATCGCGGTGCCCAAGGGCATGCCCCAGAGAGTCTCGCCAGCCCCCTCGTAAACTCCACTCCAGGAAGCTTCTCTGTCGATATGCACCCACGGTCCCGACATGGCCATCGTTCGGTCAAGAGAAGCCAGCACTATAAAGTGGACGGCGATGTGGTCTGAGGATCCAAGGTCCTGCTGCCTTACCCAGATCGCTCTTTTGCAAGTCGCTCTTTCGTGAGTGCTCCGCTCCGTAATGTCGTATTCATGTGATTTACCTGAGTATCATAGCCACGCTCTCTACAGAAATCATGCGCGTCGCCTACCTGTCCTTCCTTGTCTGCGCGTTCACCGTCCTCGGTGCACCCGCCGGCTTCTCCGAGCTGTTGCCCATGCCTTCGCCCCCCACTGGGGACATGTCCGGCTTTCCCTTCTCAGGAGGAGCAGGATTCTCAGATTTTTCAATATTCCCATGGCCGGCACCTACTGGTGCCCCTGGGTTCCGCAGGAGTGACGGTCAGTGTACACCCCACCCTACCTGCGGACCCCAAGCTGACTTATGTGTTCCAGTCGACGTCTCTCTTGACGTGAACGCGGACCTCTCCCTGCGTGCCGTCGCTCGCCCAGAAGAGGACTGCGACTGCACCGACAGCGCGACGCCGACGTCGACCGAGGACCCCCAACCCACCTCGTCCATCGAGGCCGCGGCGCCCACGTCGTCTGACGAGCCCTGCACGGACACCCCGGCGCCCACGTCCACCGACGCGCCCTCGCCGCCCTCGGGTGGCCTCGGTGTCGGTGTCGGCTTGGGTGTCAATGTCGGCGTCGGCGCAGGTGTTAATGTCGGTGTTGGTGCCAATGTCAGTGTCGGTGCCGGCGTCGGTGCCAATGTCGGTGTCGGTGTCGATGCCAATGCCGGTGTCGGTGCCAATGTTGATGCCGGTGTCGGCGCCGATCTCGGCGACCTCCTCTCGGATGTAGTCAACCTCGTTGGCGACCTCCTCACCACCGTTGGCGGCCTGGTCGAGTCCCTTGGCGGCGCGCTCGGCGGCGGGACGGGTAACCTCACGGGCGTCCTGGACAACTTGAGCGTGTCCCTCTGTGCGGACGTGGGCGCGGCCGCGAGTGGGTCCTCCGGTGCGGGCACAGGCGCGGCTGGGGGCGCATCGACCCTGGCCGACGTCCTGAACGTCATCGGCCAGTTGGAGGTGGCGCTTCAGGGCCTGAACGTGTCCGTTTCAGCTGATGTTCAGCTTTAGAGGTATGTTCAGCTCTTGGGTGGTGGCACAACTTGGATGAGCTAACGCAGCACTGTCAGCAGTAAAAGACACGCCTCGAATACATACGGACTTCCTTTCTGACAGATGCAAACTATGAGCTGTCTGTCTTGCGCTGTTGTTTTCTCGTCCAAGAGTGTTGTATGTACTTTCGAGGGCTATCATTCGCATGTCCTGATTCGCAATTCATACGCGCCGCTCGTCCGCTGTATCGCTGTCGATTTATATACCTACTCAGTGACATAGCATAACATGATGATAATTTTGTTCCCCTGGCCTAGTAGGTGCTCATTTGTGACCGTCGTTTCCAACTAGTGACGCGCTGTAACTTAGTAAGTAAGAGCGCACTACACAACGACTCCGGGCCGGGTATCGGCTTGGCCAAGCCTGGTCGAAGTTAAAGACGCAACCAGTTCAATGATGCACAAGCCCAGGGAACAAGTTAAAGATGTGCGATATAATACCAACTAATTACTAGGGAACTTGAATGATAAAGCCACCCTTGTTGTAGAACGGCTCAACCGTACGTCCTTCAGACGCACTCACACGTGTCTGTAGGACGTGCAGAGCATGCTCGGGGCCCATTCGGTGGTGGGTCCCGCTAAGTGTGTGTCGACGCACACCTCCACTTTGATAGCGATCCCGTGCATACTTGAATGGATGACCACTGGCAGGGCTTAGAAGGAATGAATGTGTTTGGTCATGTTCGGGAACCAGAACGCATCGTGTTCGTGGTGTGTCGCTGGGGTATTAGGCAGGGGCCCCGGCATCGCTGTCGTTGCACCGTCACCTTCAATGCCCAGGCCGTCGGTGGCTTGGGCGTCTCCAGCAACACGCGTCTGTGGCTGATGTGACTTGTGGGTGGCTTTCCCTGCACGGCTGTGCACAGCTCGACGGTGACATCGGCTGCCTGACATGTACTGGCACACGCAATAGCACTCACGAGGTCGATGACTTCAGAACGTGGTATGATCACCATCGCCCTGTAATACTAATAGTGCGTGTGTTACTACAAGAAATACATGCAGAGAAGTCACATTACAACCCCGCGTCCAGGGATGTAACGAGGCTCCTCCGTCCCTATCTAACCCAGTCATGAGGCCCCGAGAAATAAATGTAGTCGAGATGATCAGACACAAACTAGTACAATCGTAGGCCGAGAGGATAGAACGCCGGGCGAATGCATGGCCCGGGCATGTGGGTCCGTAGGCTCGTGCACGACCGTGCGGCGTGCGAGTGGGCTGGACGAGGACAGATACCGAGGATCTGACTCGTCGAGTTAACCGGGACCGTCACCGAGAGGTCCACCGGGGACGGCGGTTGATCCACGGCGAGCCATAGGACAGCGCGCGCTGACGTCGGCAGGTTCACTTGAACGAGAACGCTCTGCGATCGCTTGAACTCGAGGAGCCAGAGGCGGTAGCGGAATACTTGCGCGACCTGTTGACGAGGGAGGCGCCGCTGCGTCCTCCGTGGAAGCGGAGCTGAATGGACCGGCCATGCCAGCCTCGAGATCGTCGTCACTTTGCCAGAGTTCGCCGTCAACCAGGGCCGTCTTGTCCAGCACAAAGGCCCAGTCCGAACCGGGGTCGATCCGAGTAGACGGTGCCAGAAGCATGCCAGTGACCAGGATGGACAGAAACAGACCACAGACCATCAACGGAACCAAGTCGACCCAGTCGACAGGCGGCGCTGTTGATGAAGCGATTGCGTCTTCCGTAGACGGGATACCAGGAGAGATCGAGTGGGCTTCAGTGTTGTCCGCCTGACCAGTCGGGGTTGACGTCGAGATGGGCACCATCGTCGCCGTTGGCCAGAGGAACTCGTGCGTCGATGCCATCGCCGAGTCGTCCGCC